>CM021107.1:532278482-532295438 GCA_007115665.2 Sequoiadendron giganteum | reverse complement strand
CATCCCTAAACCCTTAAACCCTAACCCATAAACCCTCTACCCTCTACTGCCAATCCTCTACCCTCTACCCTCAACCCTAATCCCCCAACCCTTAAACCCACTTAGTAAACTCTCTACCCTTATCCCTCAACCCTCTTGACCCTTAAACCCTTAAACACTCAACCCTAAACCCTCGACCCTCAACCCTAACCCCTTAAACCCTAAACTGTTAAAACCTCTACCCTCTACTCTCTACCCTCTAACCTCTACCCTCAACCCAATACTCTCTACCCTAAACCCTAATCCATCAACCCTTAATCTCTCAACCCCTATAACCTCTACCCTATATATTGGACCCTCAACCCTATTCCCTCGACGCTATACCTTAAACCCTCTACCCTTTACCCTATACATTAAACACTCAACCCTCAATTCTCAACCCTCAACCCTTAATCCGTCAACCCTCAATCCTTAAACCCTAAACCCTCTACCCCTTACATTGGACCCTGAACATAATCCTTCAACCATATACCCTCAAACCTATACCCTAAACCCTCTACCCTCAACCAAGTAAACCCTTAACCCCAAACCCTTCAACCCTAAATGCTTAAATCTTAAAGCTTCTACCCTATACCCTCATCCAAATACCCTCTACCACCAAACCTATTCCCTCAACCCTCAAACCTTAAACCCTAATACCCTAGAAACCATCAACCCTATAGGTCCTCCACCCTAATCCCTCAACCCTATACCCTCAACCCCTATCACTTTCTCTCTATCTATACATCTCACCTCTCCCTCCTTCCCTCCCTCCCACCCTCTCTAATTGTCTCTATCTATCATCTCCCTCTTTCTGCGTACCTCTTGTTCAATCAATCCCTACCACCCTCTCTCACTCCCTCTATCCATCTCTCTTTATGTCCCTCCCACTCCATCCCACTCTCTCCCACTACCTCTCTCTCCCTCTCTCTCATGTCTCTTCCTCCCACCCCCTCTCTCTCTAAGGTCTTTCCCTCTAGCAACCTACCTAGGTAACTCTCTCTTTGTCTCTCTCCCCTCTCTCTATCTATCCCTCCAACCCTACCTAGATAAGTCTCTCTCACTCCACCCCCCTCTTTCTCTACCTCTATTAGGTCACTCCCTCTCACACCCTCTCCCTCTCTCAGGTCTCTCACTCACACTCCCTCTCTCTCACACTCTTTCTCACTACCTATCTCTCAAGTCTCTCCCTCTCACCCCCCTCACACTCTTATGTCTCTCCCTTTCGCACCCTACCTACATAACTCTCTCTTTCTCTCTCTCTATCTCTCTCTCTCTCCCCCCTCTCTCTCTCTCCCTCTCCCTCAATTCTCTCTCTTCGATCCCCCCTCTCTATCTCTCCCTCTCCCTCAATTCTCTCTCTCCCACCCCCCTCCTCTCTCTCTCCCTCCCTCTATCTCTCCCACCCTACCTAGCTAAGTCCCCCTCACCCCAACCCCTTCTCTCCCACTCCCTCTCTCTTAAACTCACTTCCACCCCCTCTCCAT
Organism: Sequoiadendron giganteum; assembly: GCA_007115665.2. Lineage (NCBI taxonomy): Eukaryota > Viridiplantae > Streptophyta > Pinopsida > Cupressales > Cupressaceae > Sequoiadendron > Sequoiadendron giganteum. The sequence goes on along the minus strand of CM021107.1, from coordinate 532,293,933 downwards.
CTCTCTAGACTCTCTCTAAATTCTCCCTTCGTCTAAAGACATACATAAATGCATACATACAAGCATAATACATATGTACATATAATCTTACATCCATACAAGCATACATACATACATGTACATAAAAATATATCAACATACATTAATATATTGATATTTAACATAAAGTAAGACATAACACGAGTGCATTATAACGCGCACACGTTATATCTTGCTTTGGGGATTCCCAAGCCTTAGGCTTGGTATTTGCCTTGGAATACCAACCCAAAGGCTTGGACGACATTCCCAACGACCAGAGACGTGTTTCTAAAAAATCCACCATATTTCTCATAATCGAGTTCGTGCTTATCGTCAGGATTGCACGTGGTTCAATATCAAAAAAATCGAACACATGGGTAATGTTGGGTTATCTCTTATCTATCCAACGATGTAATTTTTTTCACTTTTTGAAAATGTTAAGTCTTTCATCCATAATTTATTTTATTTGTATGTCTTTTTTTTCCAAAAAGTAGTGTTTGGTATTTTTTTCGTTATAAATTAACCGTTGACCAATTTTTCAAATAAATTACATTTTTAGAAACTAGACTCCATTCTTCAAAATTAAAAAATTAAAAAAAAACAAATCAATTAGTTTCCAAAATTTGTAGGGGTAGCATGGCCAAAATTCCATTTTCAGGATATGTCCACTTTGCAAATTAGTAAAAAATCAAATATTCATTAAAAAATTATCAGAAAATCATGCATCAACTACATACTGTTAGATAATTTTTGACCTTTGCGATTTTAAAAATACTAAAAAAAAGTTCACCGTACGAGGGTTGTACAGGAGTTGCTATGTTATGTTTTTCTGACAAAAACAACACCAATTTGTGTACGTCCCTCGTTTGAACCCCTTAATCTCAACCATTTTCAAGATAAATTAGTAGTTTAGAAAGTAGACTCAGAGCACTTGAATCCTTCTTTTTGTTCCATCTCAAAATTTTGAGTCTAAGTATCCTCAATTTCACGTCCAAGGTCAGTATTTCCTTATTTCAAAAAAAAGTTGTCCACTTAAGTCCCTTTTTGGGAACCATCTTTGTGCACTTACCCAATGATTCAAATGAATCTAATTGAATGTTACAAACCTTCTCTACAACTGCTCATTTTCTACTCTACTTTGCGAGAATTTCCTCTCTCTCTCTGTTGTTGCTAACTCATCATTTATGTACCTCTCTTATTTTCTCTCTTCCCCTCTTTTTGCTATTTCTCTTCTAGCACAATGAATGCATATCCTAGATGATGTGATCAATATTCAGTCTAGGTCTTCCTTCTCACCACATTCACACTCAGTCATTAAACATTGTATCTTTTATGCTGGAATTATCTCATCTTTATTCAATGACAAGTCTCCTTTTTCTAGAGTCATTCACCACCGCCATAATTTACTAAATTATACTATTTTTAGCATGTATCAAACCTAGGGTTTTGATTTGCATTAAATGTCATTACATGTCGGATTTGATCCGCATCAGATTTTCTAACCATCTGTGCCTTTTGTTGACCATATCTTTCAACCACAATTGAAAATCTAGCTTTGTAGCAATTAATTTTTCTTTTTGTGTTGATTACACCGCTTTCCATCATTTGCACAATGTTTTACCACCTAGCCATTGAGAGAATCAAATCTTCAAATATTGGTCATGGATCTCCAACTTCACGCCATCATCTAATGATCATCATTCAATCGACTCAACTTTAAAATGCAACTATTAGATGATATTGACTTTAAACTTGCACCATCTTGATCTTCATCACATATTATATGCTTAGCACATTTTTGCTTCATGCCAGTGAAGAGTGATATCGACGATGTATAGGACCTACGCAATGCATTGAATGATTTCCACCTATATAATTATGGACACACATCACTATTATGTATTCTTGCAAAGCCAACATGAGGACCCACCATCCTTTCTACGAAATAGAAAAAATAGTTTGAGCTTCACCTCCAACGTGCACCGTTGATCTTGAACATCTCTTACGCTGACCATCGATCCTCCAAAGCAAAGAGCTGGTCTTGGTCCCACTGAATACATGGTGTATTTCTGTGATTCCGCAATCAAGAGTTGATATCAGCCAAATAGCTTTGCGAACGTGCAAGAGTTGCATGATCTTCAATCACTAATCACCACCGTTGATTGAGTATTAAGTTTCAGACTTAGGAAACATTAAAGTCTTTGATTTACATCGAGCTAGTAATTGTTAGGATGAGGGACTGGTTGCACAACAACTAAGAAGGCTTATGTCATAACTTAAGAAACTAAAAACCATCTACCAATAGTCAACTGAAAAATATAATTCCTTGTGAATGCCATGACTAAAATTCCTAGGGTTTTTCTGCTAAACCTTAATAATGGACGAGAGCAAAGATAATTCATTTCTGAGCTCGTCTCTTATGTTCTGGACCTGCAAATCATACATCTGGAATGTACTAAAAAAACCCACAACATATTTGCTATCAGTTTCCTCTGCAACCTTCCAGAAACAATCTTTGTAAAGGCATGACAATATTGCACCTTTGTAAAACATGCAAAACATGCTTTTCTCTCCATCAAGCTTAACCATTCTACTTGTGACTGATCTTTTGACATCAATGATATTAATGATTGCCAACAATCTCCCTTTTGACATCAATCTGATGCCTTTTGACATTAATGCCAATCATATTGCCAACATTTAAATTTGTTAGTGTTGATGATGAGTACCCATAATTGAATGAAATGTATTACTTAGATTTAAAAAGCAACAAATCATTTGATGCCATATTAGCACACCAATAAAACATGACTTAGTCACAAATATCAGTCTAACTTTTTTCTGGTCTTTTTGGACACCTCAACAAAAAACATGTTGATGTGACCTTGAAACCTTAATTATAAGTATAAGACTTGTCAAGTAAGCTGCTGTAAGAAATTAAAAATGATTTGAAATTTCCACATCAAATTTTGAGAAATGCATAATTAGGATGCTCAACTAGTGAGTCCTCTCCCCTAATACACTCCAAACTTTTAGGGAGTCATCCCAAGCTGGCTAAATGAAGCTTCACCTTACACAATTCGTTTATTTTGAGCTCTTTTGGTGAACACCATCCAAATAATAATTTACTCTGTCGAAGGAGGTTGCGAGCTGACAAATACACATCTATGCGCAAATGATTTTTTTGCATCTCACGCTACAATAAGAAATTATATATTTAAATGCATACATAAGAAGATGGGCATAAGACATCCAGCATGCTGGATAGACTCTGGGCGAAAGAAAAGCCTTTCATCTAGATTCTAGACGTCGTTCACGATTTAACACTCAGTGGGACGTCTCTGTCTTATCTTTTTTTTTTTCTACGCCCTTTGCTTCTTACGTGGTGCTTCAATCTTTCACCATGACAACGAGTGAGCCTTGGTGGCAACTGTAAACATGTAAAATGTGTTCTATACAGTGTTTACCTATAAAAATATTGTAATGCAAGAGCAAAATCATCTTCAACTAGTATAAATTTCTGCTGGCTCTCTCTGTTCCTTTACATCACTCCACATTCCTACCCTGTAGGAGGTTTGTTAAGAATACTATATATTATCTTTTCCCTTAGCCAAATTTTTAAAGACAGGAACACCTTAGCGGCTCTGTTTATTCGAAGTTCGTGGTGGTTGCTAGATGTAATTCATTCTAACAAATACCATTACGTCTTTCAACTCTTTTTGTTTTTCTTTGTATAGATCTAGCTGAATAACTGTGTAAAACTTCTGTATAACGGCTGAAAACAGATGGAATTTGAAAGGATAGGTTTGTTCTCACGAACGCCAGAAGGATATCGTTTGGCAACACTTGAAGAAGTAAACAAAGTTCGGGACAAACTTCTTAAGCAAGGAATTCTCGACAGCTCGGAAGCACGTGTGTTAGATGGTGTAGCCCGTGATTCACCGGACATAACAACTCCTGGTCGTGAAATTCAAGTCTATTCGATGCCAATGAATATGATTGTCTATGGACAAACACCTGCGCATGTGTCAAGAATTCCTTGTAAGTCGTTAGTATTTTGATTTTGGGTTTCTTTGAAAGTTTTTGCCAAATGAATTGCTTGATTCAAGGTAAAACATTACACATGCAGGTTTACTAAGAAAAGAGCTGTATTCCCAAATCTCTCTCGACAACCAGGGTAGAATAAGCGCGTTCCTTTACTCACTGATGAGTGGAGATATCGAGGTCATACACTGGTTACGACACTCTGCAACTTCGTCCCAGTTGGATGACTTGAAAGCTGAATGTGAACGGTATGAGCATGATAGTGATGGTTTCTTCACAATTGTGAAATGGATTTTGTTTGAGAATGAGAACATAAGAGTGAATGAAGTGCAAGAGGCGTTAGAGTATGCTCTAAGGGGAACAGCAAGAAGAGATCTTGCTATGGAAGCCAATTATGCAATAGCTATTGTGGAAATAATTTGGGCCATATGCTCTGGAAAGAATAAAGTGGGTTTGGTTTATTCACAAATTGAGAAAGTGGTGGGATCTTTTGGGGACAAGCTGGAGACAAAGCACAACAATTACACCGCAGTATTGGCAAACATTTTGTCAAAATGTGCAGTTCAACAACTAGAAAGATGGACTGGAATTATTAAACTCCACTTTGAAAAGCTATTTAAGGAGGCCATTGGTAGAGGCTATATCTCGCTCATAAAGTATTTGTTCAAGTTGGACTCTGAGCATACTGTTCAAGATAAGCTGGTGCATGGAGTTGACAATGAAGGGAAAACCCTGTTGCATTATGCAGCAGAATGGGAAGGTGGGGAGTCAGAGAGTAGCAAGCCTTCAGACGATGGTGTAGATGCTGTCTCCGTTTTGCTTTTTCGGGCATATGAAGATGAATTTGTGAGGAAAGTGGATAACCATGGAAGGACTGTTCTTCACGTTGCATCGCTTGGTGGAAGAGAGTGGTTTTGTGAATTCCTTGTTGATCAGTATGGTTTAGAAAATGTTTTGGATGAGTGGGGACAAAACTTTTTGCATTATGCCGCCCGAGGAAAGAATGGCTCCCGCATCGTGGATCAGTTACAGAAAAAGTTACTGAGAGGTTCAGGTTTGCTAAGTTGTAGAAATAACAGGGGAGAGACTCCTCTGCATCAAGCTGCTATGTTCGGTAATACAGACATGTTCATCTCGCTGCGGTTATGGTGTAAGCCCATTCTTACTAAAAGTATCCAGCAAATTGACTACGGGGGACGAACTCCACTACATTTGGCAGCACGTCACGGCCACTTAAAATCCGTTCAAGAGCTGCTGAATGCTGGATCGGATCCTCTTGAAGAAAGAGATATTAGTGGGAAAACGGCCTTACACCATGTTGTGGCAAACCCAAGCTTGAGAACTGAAGATGCAAAGGTGTTAATAGATGTTCTGGTGGATCATTTTCAATATAGTGGACACAAGGCTCTGTTCCTTTGGGCTTCCGCAATAGGAATCGGCACTGCAGACGAAACGGAAGGGATACATCCGGATTTTAAGCAATTTCTCAAAGAAAAGAAGATGTCCTTTCCAGATATAAATCTGCTAAAGGAAGCAGCATTGCAAGGAAACTCCAGATTGACATGGGAGCTTCTCAACAGAGGAGGTGACATTACACAAATTCCCAATAATCGAAAATTTCGATGGGGTAAGAGTAGTCACCTTTCACTTTGTTTTAAAAGTCAAAGGGTCTTTGGTCTGTTCGTCTTGCTATACCCTGGATGATTTTGTTCAATTCTTTACTCCGAATAAAAAATAGCTGAACAGTCCAGGGTTTGACATAAACCCTCCAAAAACTTTTTTTTGTTTTTTTAAATATAACTTCCATTTTATACTGTGGACAGTAAGGAGGCAACTAGAAAAATTCTCCGAGCAGGCAACTGACCGACCCACAATTAGGGACACTCTTGGTAATGTCGTAGCAATCGCTATTGTTATGGTAGCATAATACACATGCATCAATTTAATGTCGGAAAAAGTCACAATTAACAGTGTAAGATTTGGAAACAGGCCGTGATGTTCTGGCAGAATGCATAGCTGCACATTTTCTAAATCCATATATAAAATCTCCTGTTACTGTGAGCATTACTGGTGGAAGCGGTATGGGAAAGACCAGCCTCATGAGTATGGTATGCAATCTTTTTTCATTTGGATATGCTCTTTGGTCATGTCTTCATAAATGTTTGGTTTTTAGAGATCTTGAGCTTCTGTCTGTCATCAGATAGAAGCTGAACTACTCGTCACAGCTGCACAATTGGCGTTTCCATACTCGTGGCAGTATGAAGATTTCAATGGAGCTAAAAATATAGTTCTGAGTGAGGAAGGTAAAAGAATGTGCGACAAAATCGAGAAGGCGGTGGCCAGTTTATTGGCCAAAGGGAAGGACAGAGAATACAAAGAAACGATTCATACTTTACATAAACCGCAAAACTATGTGAGAGAAAGCTATTAGGAATTAGTATTACTCTTCAACTTAATATCAAAATTAATTTTATGGATGATAACTGATTATAAGTGTATGGATGATAACTGATTATAAGCAGAAAATGTCAGTTCTCTATTTTTTGGTGAAATATCGACCTGAATATAAAGCTGTTTACAAATATTTGGCCCGCATGGATTTTAACCAATTGGTAAGAGATAAAGAGCAGAACTTTTACATGCATGATTCTTTTTTTAGAAAAAGAAAGAAATACTCATGCCTGTAAAATTTATATGTGGTTCTGATCTGATGTTTCTAGCTGGAAAAAGATGAAGCAGCTTCAGTGTATGAAGATCTGGGGCAGTCACTGGGAGCTATTCCAAGGATTTTAATTGTAAATTTCAATGCTGGGAACTACCGGGGAAGGCACGAAGCTTGGGCAGGGCTGGCACTTGAGATAACAAAAGAAATCGAGGCTTCTATGACTCTGGCCCAGTGGCTCAGCACCTGTTGGAGAAATGCTCGGAGAAGACACAGTGAGAGCTTTTACATGCAATTTATTTTCCCTTGTCTTGTATTCGCATTTCTTGCTGTGTGGATAGCCTGGGCTGCATGGATGCTTCTAGAGCGGGCTAACGATCCCCAGCTGAAGCAACTGAAATATGGATCTATACCTGCAACTGTAATAGCAATCATTTGGTCTGCATTCAGGGCAGTACTTTCTATTTTTAAGCCCGTGAGCAGACAATTGAGTGGTTATTTCAGCTTGCCTGATCATTCACAGCAGTTAGGCTATCAAGAAAAGGTTATTTCAGACATCAAATTTTTGAAGGAAGAGATTGGTAAAGAACCAGGCACTATTTTTTCTTTAATTGCTGGAGAAAAATGCAAATATTGGTGGGGTTTGTGGGAGAACAAGGTTGAAGGCACATCCGTTCCCAAATATAGCTCAGCTCCAGAGAGTAAGCTCCGAATAATAGCATTTGTGGATGACCTGGACAATTGTGAGGACGAAGTTATACTGCGGGTATGGTTTTTATGTTCTTTTTCTTCAAATGAATATTTCTTATAAAAGTTACGTAATGAAAATCAATAGTACAGTACTTAGAGGCATACCCATAAAATCTATGGGGACCAAGTTCAAATCAAAGATGAAAACACATAAACAGAATCAAACTCCAAAATAAAGTCCAAGCAGCTATTACAAAGTCAGGAGGAGGAAGATCGTAATCCTCAGAATTGTCCATAACATCTTGAGGGACATAATCATGAGTCAGAATTGCCCAAAACATCCTCAGAATTGTCCAAAACATCTTGAGGGATAGAATCAGAATCATGAACTAGAATTGTCCAAAACATCCTCAGAATTGCTCAAAACATCTTGAAGGATAGAATCATGAATTGGAATTGCCCAAAACATCCTCAGAATTGCCCAAAACATCTTGAGGGATAGAATCATGAATCAGAAATGCCTAAAATATCTTGAGGCATAGAATCATGAATCAGAAGTGCCCAAAACATCTTGAGGCATAGAATCATGAATCAGAAGTGCCTAAAATATCTTGAGGCATAGAATCATGAATCAGAAGTGCCCAAAACATCTTGAGGCATAGAATCATGAATCAGAATGGCCAATAGAATCATGAATCAGAAGTACCCAAAACATCTTGAGGCATAGAATCATGAATCAGAATGGCCAAAACATCCTCAGATGTGCCCAAAAAATCTTGAGGGATAGAAAGATGAATTGGAATTGCCCAAAATATCTTCAGGGATAGAATCATGAATCGACTTCCATCCAGTAAGAACAGCTTCTTTTTCATGAGGATTCTAAAGACCGCTGAGCACAAACTGGAGAAATGACCAACTCCAGACGAAAAGACTTGCTTGAGTTTAACAAACAGAGGAGGCAAAGAATGTCCTGGAAGTTTTTTTATGTCAATTTTCATTTACATTAATTTCCAATAAATTATAACGGCTGCAAAGCTCCTAATACAATGATTGTGTGAATGGCACAGGTGTTATGGGCCATCAACCTTGTCTTCAGGGTTTGTGAAATTAGTGTTATTTTAGCAATGGACAAGAATACCATTCAAACAGCATTTAAAAATTCTTCGCAGAACCAAGATGAGGATTATGCTGATAAATTTATCAGCAAAATTATCCAGCTGCCTGTGAGCTTACCAGACGCAGCAGATGATGAATGGACAATGTTTTTACAACAGGAGCTGAGGTTGAGTGAGCGAGATTTAAGCGAATCTGGAGTAATAGAAGACCACCCCAATGAAGACGAAGACCTGTCCCGAGCAAACAGTGAAACCATTGTTTCTGAGAATGAAGATGAAGGTGAGTATAAAAACACACCAAACGATTGCCATTAGAAAACTAGAGTATATAAATTTGTGCTGTTACCATGTGAACTCAAAGTATCGTCGTAACATTAATGGTTTCCTTCATGACATGAATTTCTTTGTCTCTCCCGTCAATGACATGCACTCAAATTGTCAACAGTCAACAGGAGAAATGATGTTGAGACTGGCAACACAAAATTCGAGAGGTGTATTCCCTCTTCCTACAAACAGCTAATCCAAATGCAAAAAGGTAAACATGGTAGCATACAGTGTTTTTGGCCTATTTTTCTTACCAAACGTCTGTGAAAAACGTATATTGAGCAATCAAATTGAATATTTATGAAAAGTCCACAAATGAATTGCAGGCCTCACATCTTGGTTCAGTAAGATACTCTCTTGGATACGTGGAGAGGAAAGTGGGCAATATCAATCGCCTGATTGTTCAAGTGAACAATATCAACTGTATGATCATGCATTTCTGTGGCAGCCTCTGTCCAAACGTATATGGCATCTTAGAGAGATAGTGATGCAGGGTTACACTGAAGATGAAATTCAAACATTGGATAAATTGAAGGCTTTTGCAACAGGAATTCAGAAACTTCCCCGGGAATGGAGATGCTATATAAACTACCACAAATTTGCCAGGAATGTAATAGTGAAAAAAATCAAGAATGCAAGGTTAGTACCTTACACAACTGTAGAGTTTGTGGCCTGGACCTTTGTATGCTGGCAATGGAAACACGAAATGAACATTCTCATAAAGGTACACAAATCAGTTTGTGTTTTCCTTTCTTAATTGTTTCTAACTTTCCCCTCTGTAATTGTTGGCATGAGGAAAATGATCTATTTTGTAGGATTGGCAGTCCTATACTGATGTCAAAGATAGAGAAGGACATATAAAACGGAAACCTTCCCTCAAGGAAATTGTTGCCAATTATATAAAACGACGATGGCCAGGGCAAGCAGAAGCAGATCTAGCTGATTGCAATGAGGAGGAGGAGAAAAAGAAAGAATTGATTAGATTGAAAGAGGCCTTAGACACCATGCAAGATATATCAATGAAAGGGTTGTGCGGGTCTACAGAATTTCAGGTTCACTGTGAGATTGGGAAACTTATAGGTTGGGTACCCAGCATTGGAACTTCCATACTAATGGACAAGGAGAAAATGAGAAAAGAAAAAGAACGATGGTATAACCTCCTTAAAGCTTTAGAGGTTGTTCAAGACGTATCAATGAAAGGTATTCAATGGTTTCAATACTTTAGATTCCACTGTGATTCCACCTATCTCACAATCCCTCTTGAATACTTAGAATTCCCAGTTCTAAACAGGGATCCCATCGTCTCTCCTGAACTTCAAGCTTTACTCAAGTAGGTTTTCTGTTTAGAAGGAAGAAGAGACAATCATCTGCATTGTATAATGCACTAGTTTGTTCCCATAGAGCTAGGGTGCTTATAGAGCGCACTGAGTTGCTTTTTCTTATGTTATATGCTTTAAAAGTTCTGTTTTAGTGAGACATGTATAACATATAAATTAGCAGTGGTATTGGCTGACTTTTTCATAATAAATATTTTCTATGTGCTGTTATAGAAAAGTTTGAAAGAGAGTTTTGATTTAGCTTGTGTAAATTTAAATGGTCTGGTTTGGAATGGCATTACAGTTTATTATTTCATTTTTAAGAAACAGAGTTGTAATGTAATCTGTGTAAATCTAGTGGTCTGGTTTCGTATGGTTTTAGAGTTTATTACTTCTCTGTTTTTTTTCGTACTTTGTTTAAGTAGGATTCTAAGGGATTTCAATATTAATTTTGTCTGTAATTTTAAGTTTTAGTATGAATTAAGGTTATTAATATTATTTTTTTATCTGTTTTAACTTAGTTTGTAAATGGTAATGATAATGGTTTTAAAGATGGTCCAAATGTTTTTATGGGATTTATGATTTCAAAGTTAAAAAAAAAGTATTTTTAAGATCTTTATTGTAGTTCAGCTTCCAAATCTTTTCATCCACTTTTGCAGTTTCTTAGAAAAATATTTAATCCATGCAATTTTTTATATGTTAAGAGTTGGATAGTTTTTACTTTATTAATCTTTACTTGAAGGTTCATAATGAGGTTGACCTCATAGAGTTTGTTGAAACACTAGCTAGGCCCTTCCAACTAGATTGTAAAATGTGACCTACATTGATTTTCCTTATATTTATTTTAGGTGACCATTTCCTAATCATAAAATGGAAAATTATCCTCGTGTACCATAGTTGGTGTCTAATCCTACATTTGAGACCCCAACATTCATCATTAAGGACAAGGATTGGAATATTCTAGGAAGAAAACCTTCCAATTTGATACCCGCAAAACTTAGATACTAGAGCAACATATCCTTGAGCAACAAAGTAGATACCCTTAGATTCATAACTCTAAGCTAGTAGATCCCTATCTTCTGAAGAACAACAAGGCCTCTCCACCAAAATAGATGCCAAAATACTTCTCTTTTCCAGAGAACCACCATTAGGCCTTCTTTCGGGATCACACCAGTGATAAATTTTGGTGCCTCCCAAAAACAAAGATGATTTGAAGTTACTCAACCTAGACAATCCAACAACCACAAAAATATCACTTAATGGTTAGAGATGAGAGAAATATGATAGAATTGGAGGGCACCCATCCTAAGAATCAGTCCAGAAAAGAGCCTTCTCCCCTTTCTAAATGATCTAGAAAATACATTCCTTAATAAGGGTTGAAACTTGCTTAATCATGCTCCAAATCATAGAAACTTTACTATTTATTTAAACAATTTATGGAATATCCTTACTAGCCACTCCTCCTAAGTATTTGGAATTAAGAATTCATTCCCAAGGGTGCTCATGAAATTTACACCACCTCCAGTATAGTTTTGTAGCCAAAGCAAGACTAGTGTGCTCTAACTACCTAAGCCCAAGACCACCATTCTCCTTTGGTCTGCAAACTTGGTCCCAACTCACCAAACTCCATTTTTTAATGTCAAGATTCCCTGCCCAAAGAAATTTCTTGGTAAGGGAATCAAACTCCTTGATCACACTCTTAGGAGTAGATAACACCATGAACCTATACAAAGGAAGAGATTGTAGGATGAAAGACGCAAGGGTCACCGTGCCAACCACAGATAACCATATGAAGGTCCAAAGATTGACCTTAGAGTGAAATTTATCCAAGATCTTCTGCTAGTCATTCCCCATCAAGGTGCTAGCATGAAGAGGAATCCCCAAATATTCCAAGGGAAGATTACCAATTTGAAAATGAATAATGTTTTCTATTTTGTGCTATATCAAAATAGGAGTATTGAAGAAAATAATCTAAGACTTACCCTCATTGATTTGTTCGCCAGACGCTACCAGATACACATCCAAAACCTTCCTCAAGTTATCAACCTTCTCAATCCTAGCCACACTCATGAGGGTTGTGTCATCAACAAACTGAAGATGAGTCGACACTTCCAAACCCTATGCCTAGCTCCAACCATGAATGGGGCCTCTAATCCTATATTATTTCAATAGCCTCCCAAAGCCTACAACCATCAAAATAAACAGATAAGGGGAAAGTGGATCCCCTTGTCGAAGCCCCCAACTAGTAGAAAACATAGGTGAGGGAGATCCATTAACACGGACAAAAAAGGAAGACGTAGTCACCCAAATCATAACCAACAAGACCCACTTTATGTGGAAACCAAAGGCCAAAAGTATACACTGAAGGAAACTAATAGCTTCGGTTGCCACCACTACACCATCCACAATTCTCCCACCCTTGACAAAACTACCCTGCTCTAGGGAAACCAAGGAATCTGAGTATCTCTTCAGTCTTTCCATAATCAACTTAGTGTTAATCTTGTATGTCATATTACACGACACAATAGGATGAAAGGAGTCTAAGGAGTTGGCACCCTCCTTCTTAGGAATTAAAGCGAGGGAGGTAGAATTTATAATCGTCAACATCTACTTGTTAGTATAAGACTCTCAAACCACCTCCAACAAATCCACTTTGATGATAACCCAAAATTATTGAAATAGCTCAATGGGAAAACCATAAGGGCCAAGGGCCTTAGCTTTCTTCATTTGGAAAATAATATCCTCAAGTTCCACCAAAGAGATGGGCACTAGAAGAGAGTTTTTCATTTCCATGGAAACCAAAGAGGGGATGTAGGCCAAAACTAAATTCTCCTCTTCCAAAGCAAGAGGAACATCTTCTAAGAAGAGAGAAGAAAATAAATTGACCACCGGGTAAGTGCACCAAGATGGTTCCCAAAAAGGGGACTTAAGTGAACAGCTTTTTCCTGAAATCGGGAAATACTGACCTTGGATGTGAAATTGAGGATACTTAGACTCAAAATTTTGAGATGGAACAAAAAGAAGGATTCAAGTGCTCCAAGTCTACTTTCTAAACTACTAATTTATTTTGAAAATGATTGAGATTAAGGGGTTCAAATGAGGGATGTACACAAATTGGTATTGTTTTTGTCAGAAAAACATAACATAGCAACTCTTGTACGACCCTCGTACGGTGAACCTTTTTTTAGTATTTTAAAAATTGCAATGGTCAGAAGTTAGCTAATAGTATGTAGTTGATGCATGATTTTTATGATAATCTTTTAATGAATATTTGATTTTTTACTAATTTGCGAAGTGGACATATCCTGAAAATAGAATTTTGGCCGTGCTACCCCTACAAATTTTGGAAACTAATTGATTTGTTTTTTTTTTTTTTATAAATTTTGTAGAATGGAGTCTACTTTCTAAAAATGTAATTTATTTGAAAAATTGATGAATGGTTAATTTATAACGAAAAAAATACCAAACATTGCTTTTTGGCAAAAAAAAGACATGCAGATAAAATAAATTATGGATGAAAGACTTAACATTTTTAGAATGTGAAAAAAATTACATCGTTGGATAGCTAAGAGATAACCCAACATTACCCATGTGCTCGATTTTTTCGATATTGAACCACGTGCAATCCTGACGGTGAGCACGATCTCGATTATGAGAAATATGGTGGATTTCTTAAAAACACGTCTTTGGTCGTTGGGAATGCACTCCAAACCTTTGGGTTGGAATTCCAAGGCAATACCAAGCTTAAAGTTCGGTAATTCTCAAAGCAAAATATAACGTGAGCGCGTTATAATGCGCTCGCGTTATTGCTCACTTTACATGGTTTTTGCTTTTGCGGGGAACATGTCTACTAACCAATAATGCGAGCGTGTTATAACGCGCTCGCATTATTTCTTATTTTATGTTAAATGCTAATATATTTATGTATGCTGATATATTTTTATGTACATGTATGTATGTATGCTTGTATGGATGCAAGATTATATGTACAAATGTATTATGCTTGTATGTATGCATTTATGTATGTCTTTAGACGAAGGGAGAATTTAGAGAGAGTCTAGAGAGATGGAGAGGGGGTCGAAGTGATATTTTAAGAGAGAGGGAGTGGGAGAGAAGGGGTTGGAGTGAGAGGGACTTAGCTAGGTAGGGCGGGAGGGATAGAGGGAGGGAGAGAGAGAGGAGAGGAGTGGGGAGAGAGAGAAAGAGAGGGGAGAGAGAGAGAGAGAGAGAGAGAGAGAGAGAGAGAGAGAGAAAGAGAGGGTTATGTAGGTAGGGTGCGAAAGGGAGAGACTTGAGAGTGTGAGGGGGGTGAGAGGGAGAGACTTGAGAGATAGGTAGTGAGAGGGAGTGAGAGAGGGTGGTAGGGATTGATTGAACGAGAGGTACGCAGAAAGAGGGAGATGGTAGATAGAGGGATTGATTGAACGAGAGGTACGCAGAAAGAGGGAGATGGTAGATAGAGACAATTAGAGAGGGTGTGAGGGCGGGTGGAAGGAACAGAGCGAGGGAGAGGTGAGATGTATAGATAGAGAGAAAGTGATAGGGGTTGAGGGATTAGGATGGAGGACCTATAGGGTTGATGGTTTCGAGGGTAGTAGGGTTTAAGGTTTGAGGGTTGATGGAATAGGTTTGATGGTAGAGGGTATTTGGTTGAGGGTATAGGGTATAAGGTTTTAGGTTTAAGCGTTTAGGGTTGAAGGGTTTGGGGTTAAGGGTTTAGGGTTAAGGGTTTACTTGGTTGAGGGTAGAGGGTTTAGGGTATAGTTTTGAGGGTATATGGCTGAATGATTAGGTTCAGGGTCCAATGTAAGGGGTAGAGGGTTTAGGGTTTAAGGATTGAGGGTTGAGGGTTGAGTGTTTAATGTATAGGGTAAAGGGTAGAGGGTTTAATGGTCAAGGGTTGAAGATTGAGGGTTTAAGGTATAAGGTCGAGGGATTAGGGTTGAGGGTCCAATATATAGGGTAGAGGTTATAGGGGTTGAGAGATTAAGGGTTGAGGGATTAGGGTTTAGGGTAGAGAGTATTGGGTTGATGGTAGAGGTTAGAGGGTAGAGGGTAAAGGGTTTAAAAGTTTAGGGTTTAAGGGGTTAGGGTTGAGGGTCGAGGGTTTAAGGGTTTAAGAGTTGAGGGTTTAAGGGTCAAGAGGGTTGAGGGATTAGGGTAGAGAGTTTACTAAGTGGGTTTGAGGGTTGGAGGATTAGGGTTGAGGGTAGAGGGTATAGGATCGGCGGTAGAGGGTAGAGGGTTTATCAGTTAGGGTTTAAGGATTTAGGGTTTAGGGA
>CM021107.1:532182258-532275816 GCA_007115665.2 Sequoiadendron giganteum | reverse complement strand
AGGGTTGAGGGTTGATGGATTAAGAGGGTATAAGTGTTGAGGGATTAGGTTTTAAGGGTTGAGGGTTGAGGATTGAGGATTGAGGATTGAGGATTGAGGGATTAAGAAGGTATAGGGGTTGAGGGATTAGGGTTTAAGGCTTCAGGATTGAGGGTTGAGGGATTAAGAGGGTATAGGGGTTCAGGGATTAGGGTTTAAGGGTTTAAGGGTTGAGGGTTTAGGTTTTATGTCTCTATCTCCCACTCCCCACTTCTCCCCTTCTCCCACTCTCTCCCACTCTCCCACACACTCTCACTCTCTCCCACTCTCCCCCTCTCTCCCTCTCTCTATCTCCCACTCTCCACTTCTCCCCTTCTCCCACTCTCTCCCACTCTCTCCCTCTCTCTTTCTCCCACTCTCCCCTTCTCCATCCCTCTCTATCTTCCACTCTCCCCCTCTCTCCCTCCCACTCTCTCAAAAACCCCTATACTATCAAAAATACATTAAGAAAACTTAATTTCACATAATGCACTCACGTTATAACGCGTGCGCTTTATAATGCGAGCACGTGTTGTAGTTTACTAAAACGGTAAAAAAATCAATATACCCATGATTTGAAGGCCCACAGTCTGCATATTCCCCTGGTTCTACGCGTGCTCTGACAAAAAATATATTTTTGATGATGTTGTGAAGTGTGCAAGCATCTTTTTCACTTTCCATCACCTTTTCCATGATCTTTTTACCACCTTTGCATGAAATAGCAGAGTTTCGACGTTGAAAGACATATAATATGAATTGAAGTTTGAATTCCATTGAAAACTGATATACAATTGAAGTGTGGAAGGGAACAAGCTTTTGAACAAGTCAAATTGTTGTGGAGTTTGAAGAAAGAGGAAGCTAAGGCTACATAATTGTGTTGAATTCCTCCATTTGAAAGTATGGTTTTTAAGGTATGTGAAGTCTTTACAAATTTTCTTTCATTCTATTATGGCTTGCTTTCATTTTTGTTTGTCATTATAACCTTAGGTTGTCAATGCACATTTTAAATTACCAAATTATATACACAATTATTTACACTTGCCAATTACCATTTTACACTTGCCAATTATAGAAATTCAGAACCATTCACCAAAATTCATCCTTTAAGACCATTCCCAGACCATTCCAAAGCATCAAACATCTTCAAAATACCCTGCACAAGGTCAAAAGTTCATTACATAGACCAGTCCTTCAACAATTGATGGGGAGTCTTATCTTTCAAGAGCAATCTTTCTCTTCCCAAGACCTATTCTTTGGTCTTCCTAGGGTATTCCTCTCTACCCTACTCAGGGATCCCTCCTAAAACACTCTCACCTCATAAGACTCTCCACCAATTTCAAATTCTTCACCATTGCTCTCAATTCACCACTAAGCTTCCCTGGGCTCCACACTGACCCAAATTATCCTAACCACTCGAGGGGATATGAAAGGGTATTCTCACTATCTCATTGTTGATTTGAATCCTCACTAATCCATCTCATAGGATTCTTTCACCTTGTACCCATCGCTTTCTTGAAAAACCCAATTTTAGGCCTTGTAGCCTTTTGCGGAATTAAGCCTCCTAGAACCCGTTTTCTTGGCTTTTCTCAAAAATGGTCTTAACAACCCCCAAATATTTTTATAGATTATTTCTAGTGGTACTATAGGCTTAAATATTTACCAGGTGTTTAGTCCCTTTGGCGTCCGTACATAGGACTATCCTCATACCCCCTATTTTCGAGGGTTTCTAGGGTTCTGGCTCCTTTTTCCAACTTTGAGGGCTTCAATGACCTTCTCAAATCTCCTTCTTGCACACACATTTCTGGAATACATGTGCCCACACTCTCTTGCTCTTGATTGGCACAAACTAGTCCATTTAGCAACTTTCTTTACTGCTGTTCTCTCCAAGCCACTAGCCAAAATGCACTTGCACTCGCTTAGTTCTTGATGAATTCACCATCTCCCCTGCAAACCAAGACACCACACACCATATGTACACTATAAAAACATTCCCCTACTTGATTCCAAGTTTCCATGGTAGCCTTTCCACGGGAATTCAAGTGGGGATCATTATTTCCAAAAACTGGCCTGAACTGGCTATGAGACCAAAAACTCTAAAAACTTGCAAAACAAAAAGCAATTGAACTAAATGGATAATATAATGCTTCACACAGTAATTAAGTGACACAATTGAAAGACTCAAAGCATTAGACAGGTCCTTTCAATCCATTCTTGATTGGATGAAGGCACAAAAACAGAAATTCAATGAAATTTGCACTCTTCCAACTCACAAATTCCCCTTCCAAAAATTGAAATCGTACAATAGCTTTCCCACATGCTCAATTAGGTTTTTTATGACCTTATATACCTTTCTCCCACGTGCTAGGACCCTTGGGTCGGGCTTAAAGCATCATTAATGCCCTTTTCCCACTTTTAGGACAAATTGCCAAGTCTACATGGACTAATTTGCCTAATTTCATCATTCAGGCTTCTCCAAACTTCAAGGCTCTAGACTACCCTAAGTTTGCCTTAACTCACACATCAAAAACACTATTGGGACCTTACATCATAGTCCTTATTCCCTTGGTGGTTGGCTAGAACCATCAACAATAAAAGACTACTTTTGTACAAGATAATTGTAAGTATTATTTAAATGAAGCCTTCAATGACATATATTTTTCAATTATCTTAAATGGATACATTTTTTAGGAACTAATATTCGTCTCATTACCATGGTATAGATAAAATTATCCGCCATGCCGAAGAAAAAGACAAAGAGGAAACTAACAGATGAAGAGAACGAAACCTTGAAAGAAAAGGAGAGAGTTCGGGTGGTGGCATATCGTGAAAAGAAGAAATTGGAAATGATTGATGAAAACAACCCGATTGTAGAGGAACCTCAACCGTCAAAAAGAGAATGGGAATTGGCAGCACAAAAGGCATGAATGCGAAAGCATTTTCGTAAGACAGATTCAGATATCGTAGTTGGAGACACACCCTCTACGACAAGTGAATATGAAGGGACACCATTAAGCACAAGCGAATATGGAGGGACACCATCTAGCACAAGTGAATATGGATGGACACCATCTACTGCAAGTGAATATGGAGGGACACCATTTATCGCAAGTGAATATTGTTGGACACCATCCAACACATCTCAATTTGAGAGTACATCATCACTCGAAATTGACGAAGAAGGTATGCCATCATTCCCATGTGAACCTCAAGGTATGTCTTCTTCTCCACCCTCAATCGAAGGTATGCAATCTAGCCCACCTCAATTAAATATTGATGAAATTCCTAATGTTGAGATGTATGTACCTAGGAGAACACCACCAAGAATTTTGCGTAGAAAACCAAAGTATTTGATTAATATTGATGATGAGATTTTGTAGCACATGGAAGGTAATATTTCAACACACACTTGTAGAAGATATGCTAATAAGATTTGGGAACAATTCTTTGAAAGGCTAAATGAGACTGCAAGATGTCAACTATTTGTTGAAATGATGCAGGGTGTAAAGTATAGGAACATCATGAAGACTCTTGGGTTGAGAACATCGAATGCATCAAGTGAAGACACTATTGTGAAGAATCTAATGGATGCTTATGAGAGTGTGGGTAAGACCTCACGCTCAAAGGATAGTAATGTCACCCGACGTGTCATTACATCAACTTTGGTAAGTTGTCAAACAAAGAGAGCTCGCCTAATTAGAAAGACTAGTGAAAAAATAGGAATTAGTAGAAAAACTTTATGAAGAGCCATTCAAAGGCGGCAAAGAATTGAGGGCAATAATACAAATGAATTATGGGCATTCTCGGGGAGACTGCCACAAAAAGATAAAGAAGTTGTCGAAGCCTTGAGAACACTAATTGAAGAGTATTGGAAGAATAACACAAGGCCATCTCCAAATCAAAGGGATGTGGTAAGAAGGAGAATTGGTAGTCGGAATCGTGAGCCACATCCAAAGCATTTTTTGGATATGACTCAAACCCAATTTTTTCAGAAATTTGAAAATGATTATCCTCAAATTAGTATTTCTCAAAGATATTTTGAACTGCTTAAACCTTTTTATGTCAAGATAAATCACACACGCACTACTTGTTGTTGTAGACTACATATTGAATTTTCTAACCATTACGATGTTTATCGTTCTATATGTTTAGATTTGCATACTAACGATGTTTTGCAGGATTGTGGCATAGAAGCCCCACCAAAATCTTCAAGAGAGTTCTTATCAAAAAAATTATGTCAAATAGAGAATGGCCAAATATTCTATAGGACAACATGCTTGGATGGTTCATGCGAGCGTTGTGGTGGCTTCCAGCGTATGCCAGTATGTCAACATATGGAAAGCGCAGATGAGGTGGGACAAAAACTAGTAGAGTTCGGGAAGTATAAAACAGTGGCATATGCTACAAAAGATGGGTCTCAAGCAAAAAGGTGTGATTTGGTTATTGAGAAGATTCCAGTGTACAAATTTATGACCACATTTCATGACAGTATACTATCTCAGTATGCAATGCATACCCATAGAGCCCGATGGTTGGACACGTAGTTCAAGCTATGCAAGGACACCTTTCCAGTTGGAAGCATAGTATCCGTGGTTGACTTTGCAGAGAACTACACTCTACAACCACAACGTGAGGTGTAGTCACAATATTACAACTCTACACAAGTTTTGATATTTGTGCACATAGCATTCATTCATGCATCTGATAGTACAGATGAGCAAAGGAAGGTATTGAGGGAGTACGACTTTTACATTAGTGATGATCGCACACATTCTCCAGAGTTTGTGCAAGGTTGCTTCCAGATGTTCTATAGTGGTTTGGCTCAGAGGGGCATAGAATACGATCAACATATAATATGGTCTGATAACTGTGCAGCATAGTTCAAGAACTCGCGCATGTTCTACTACTTGTGCAAGATGCATGTCATTACAGGTGTTCAACATATGTCAAACTTTTGTGAGGCTGGACATGGAAAGGGAGAGCATGATGGTGCAGGAGCATGCATGAAAAGAGCATTAGCACGAGAAGAGTTAAAAGTATAAAGATAGTGTAAAGTTGATAGATGCAAAATCAATCATCGAGTGGTGTAATGATTTGATGGGTCCAGGTAATGAAGGTACATCTTCAGTTCATAGATTTTTTTGGTTGATGGATGATACTAACATTGCACCATATGAAGACTGTTGTACACAAATAGGATCGAGTGAGGTACACTCTTTCCTTAGCTCAAATACAGGTTCATGGAGTATCGATACACGAAAGATGGCATGCTTTTGTTCTTCATGTACAATGCAAGCTTGGAATGATTGTGAGTCAGGGGAGTGGGTTGACAAATGGTTCACAAGTTATCTTAGCCCACTTCACATGTATCGCCCTCCGACAGCATTGGAACTAACACAGATAGAAGCATCGGTCGACTTTGACCACATATCAGATTTAGCTCAACGAGTTGATATATCTACTTTCTTAGTTGTTGAAATTTCATATCGTTAGATCTTACTTTGTACTGTATTCATAATGTTGATAATTTTCAAGAGATTTTTTGCACATATCAATGCAAGGCATGTTTATGCAGTTATTACAAATGAAGACAATGAAGAGGGAATAGACTATTACTTGTGTCGTTGTGTTGAGACCAAAAATAAATTGGAGGCCCCAGTTATAGATGGAAAAAACATCGAATACCCTACAGGCTCAGTTGTGGTTACTGGAACATGGCTTAGAAGGTACCCACATTCAAGTGTTAAACATTGGCTATTTCAGGACTTTGACATGCATCGTAAGATTCTTCATTACTCGAACCTTGTCGTGGCATCCAATGTTCATTTAAGCAAATATGGGGGCAGACCTTTGAACAAGACGTTATGGAAGGTCTGTGAGTTTGACCATGAGGCAATACTTGACACAATAAAGAGTAGAGCAGACCCGGATGGTTCGTTGGATTAATTTGTAAGTCTATGCACATTGGTTCTTATTAATTTATACTTGTATGCACATTAATTTGTTTGATGTCAATGCTATCATCTTCTTTTACAGTGATTGGTGTCCCCTTGCAAAAAATGTAGATATATGAGCCATCCAAGAGAATGTCATCCAAAAAAGCAATGCAACATCCCTATTTTGATGCCTGCATGCAACATCTGTAAGTATCTTCCATCTATTTTTATTTAATTTCCATTTTGGATGCTCTTTCTTTTTCTATTTTACTTTGTGTATTTGTAAGTAAACTACTAAAAATTGATTGATCTTTCGTTGTAGAAAATGTTGATTTAAGAGCCATCAAAGAGAATCTCAGTCAAAAAAGCAATGTAACATACTTATTTTGATGATTTTGACAAATCTCAATTTTGATTTCAAGCGATTATAAGAGAGCATGTGAAGTTTAGTGAGGGAATCTCAAGTTACTCATTTGAAGTTAACCTCATAATGAGCACCTATGATGTAGACATTTAAAGAGAATCTTGAATGTATGAGTGACATTGTAAAAGATTTGAGAGAACGAAGTGCCAGAGGCATTGTAATAAGATTTAATTACATAATGAGATATACTCAAATATTGTAAGGTAGAAGTTCATGTTTGGTGTAGTAGCACCTTGTTCTGTAAATGCCTTGAGTAGGAAAATTTGCAAACTTTGAATTTTGAAATGTAAACAATGTGAAAAAGGTCCTATAAAGGTCATGTAAACAATTTGTACACATGTTTTTGCAACTCATGTGAGCAAGCGGACTATTCCAACATGTCCTAATAGGTATTTTTACGGTAGGCATGGTCCTCTTTCGCACCGAAACACGTGGAATCGCTCCGAGCTATGTTCCATCGGATCGACCCCTTAAGGGTCCAAATTGCAAAATAGCTGCAAACTTCAGCATGCTATTACTTGGATACCGTGACACTTAGAATCTTCTCGTCTAATCCTACATAAAGGTGTTGGACCCCTCTAGAAAAATCTCTCTCCATTTTGGCTATCTTGGAGTGGTTTTCTCATGGCGGCAGATTTTCACTTGATAGAAAACGTGTCAAATTCAAGTTGTGCAAAGATGCAAAGTGGTGCAACTTTCGCTTTGCAACTCGTGTGAGCAAGCAAACTATTCAACACATCTAAATAGGTATGTTTACGATATGCATGGTCCTCTTTCACACCGAAACACGTGGAATCGCTCCGAGCTATGTTCCACCAGATTGATCCCTTAAGGGTCCAAAGTGCAAAATAGCTGCAAACTTCAACATGCTATTACTTGGATACCGTGACACTTAGAATCTTCTCGTCTAATCCTACAGAAAAGCGTTGGACCCCTCTAGAAAAACCTCTCTCGATTTTTGCTATCTTGGAGTGGTTTTCTCGTGGCAGCAGATTTTCACTTGATGGAAAACATGTCAAATTTAAGCTATGCAAAGTTGCAAAGTGGTGCAACTTTCGTTCTGCAACTCGTGTGAGCAAGCGGACTGTTCCAACACATCCGAATAGGTATGTTTATGGTCATCTAATCCTATAGAAAGGCGTTGGACCCCTCTAGAAAAACCTCTCTCGATTTTCGCTATCTTGGAGTGGTTTTCTCGTGGCGGCGAATTTTCACTTGATGGAAAACGTGTCAAATTCAAGCTGTGCAAAGTTGCAAAGTGGTGCAACTTTCGCTCTGCAACTCATGTGAGCAAGCAGACTATTCCAACACATCCGAATAAGTATGTTTACGGTAGGCATGGTCCTCTTTCGCACCGAAACACGTGGAATGGCTCCGAGCTATGTTCCACCGGATTAATCCCTTAAGGGTGCAAAGTGCAAAATAGCTACAAACTTCAGCATGCTATTACTTGGATACCGTGATGCTTAGAAACTTCTTGTCTAATCCTATAGGATTGCATTGAGCCTATCTACAAAAACCTCTCTCAGTTTTGGCTATCTCGGAGTGGTTTTCCAGTGGTGGCGGATTTTCACTTGATGGAAAAAGCATCAAATGCAAGCAGTGCAAAGTTGTAGAGTGGTGCAACTTTCGTTCTGCAACTTGTGTGACCAAGCGGACTGTTCCAACACATCCAAATAGGTATGTTTACACTAGGTATGGTCCTCTTTTGCACCGAAACACGTGCAATCGCTCCGAGCTATGTTCCACTGGATCGATCCCTTAGGTTGGAGGAGTCTTAAGTTGCAAATTTGTAAGTTGTTTAAAGAAACAAATTTGAAATGATATTGAATGGCCCACTTAGCAATCATTGCATCTAAGTGATGCTCACAAAGGTGAGGCACTAGGCCTTCTCGGGAGGTCACCCATTCCAGTATACTCCAGCTCAAGCGCTTAACCATGAAGTTTTTTCCCCAAGAAGGATATTGGAAAAGGCAGAATCCAGTGTACTTTTGTTGAGTGGAAAGGAATTCCTAAGAGACATGAAGGAGGAAGCAGGAGTTGTCTATGCAATCATGTTGAAGCCAAAGTAGGAGGAGTCACCTAGTCGGCTACCTATGACAGCAGAGGTGAAGCAACTGTTGGATCAGTTCAAGGATATCATTTGTGAAGGCACACCAACTACACTACCACCTAAGAGGGAAATCAGTCATCAAATTGACTTTGTACCAAGAGCAACATTGCCTAACAAGGCTGCATACAAAATCACACCAAAGCAAAACAAGGAGATAGCAAGGCAAGTTCAAGAACTTTTGGACCAAGGGTTGATCAAGAAAAGCATAAGCCCATGTGTTGTTCCATTGGTGTTGGCGCCTAAGAAGGGAGATAAGTGGAGAATGTGTACTGATTCTAGGGCCATAAATAGGATAACCATTAGATATAGGTTTCCTATTCCTAGGATAGAAGACTTAATGGATTGTTTAGGGGGGTGTTAGGTACTACTCCAAGATTGATTTGAAAAGTGGCTACTATCAGATTAGGATGAAAGAGGGAATAAGGACTATGATATAAAGTCCCAAGAGTGTTTTTGATGAGTGAATTGGAAATAGGTTTGTTAGGGGCTTGCGGTTTGGGTAAGTCTTGGACACTGTGAGCATTTTGAGCAATGTTGCCTTGGCTATTTGTCCTAAAAGTTGGAAAATGACATTAATGATGCTCTAAGCCCGACCGAAGGGTCCTAGAACGTGGGAGAAAGGTATATAAGGTCAGAAAAACCCTAATACCTGGGTTGGAGGATTGTTTTCATGAATTGAGACTTGGAGAGTACATTTTTGTGATTGGAAGAGAGCAAGTTTTCATTGAATTTTTGTGTTTGAGCCTTCATCCAGTCAAGAATGGATTGAAAGGACTTATCTAATGCTTTGAGTCTTCCATTTGTGTCACTTACTTACCTTGTGTAGCATTAGATTAGTCATCTAGATTGACTGGTTATCTTTTTGCAAGTTTTTGGTTTTCTTGGTCTCATTGCCAGTTCAGGCCAGTTTTGTGAATAATGAGTCCCACTTAACTTCCCATGGCTTTCCTCTCATTGCCACTTGGAATCAAGTTGGGGACTATGTAAATAGTGTACATATAGGTTTTGGGGTCTTGTTTTGCAGGGAAGGTGATGAAATCATCAAGCACTAGGCGAGTGCAAGTGCATTCTCGCTAGTAGCTTGGAGAGGACAACAGCAAGGAGAGTTGCTAAATGGATTGGTTTGTGCCAATAGAGAGTATCAGACTATAGGCACATGTATCTCAGTCATGTGTGTGCCAGGAGGAGAGTTGAGGAGGTCGTTGAAGCCCTCAAAGAAGGAAAAAGAGCCAAAAACCATAGGAACCCTTGAAAATAGGGGGATTGAGGACAATCATATGTACGAAAACTTGTAGGACCTAAGGCCTGGTAAATATTGGAGCCTTGATGATCAAAAGAAAGAATTTACAAAAAACATTTGGGGGTTGTTAAGACTGATTGTGAGAAAAGTCAAGAAAACGGGTTCTAGGAGGCCAAATTGGGGCAGAAGGATACAAGGCCTAAAATTGAGTTTTTCAAGAAAGCGATGGGTAAAAGGTGAAAGAATCCAATAAGATGGATCGGTGAGGAGATAAATCAACAAAGGGACAACTAGGATACTGGTGCAGGGACACCTCGACTCTTGAAATTTATGACAAGCTTCATAATTTTGTAATGTTTTAGTCATTTAGAATTTTGTGGGACCATGTTAAGAAATGGTTAAGTGTTTAAAATTGCAATGATATATTCATCAAAAGGATCAAATGATAGTTGTAACCGAATGGGAATATCGGGTAGATGAATAATTTTTCTAACTACCCTAGAATCTCTATAAAGAGACAACATGTAACCGAATACGGGGAGATAGAGGAAATAGAGAGTGCAACTACGGGAAAACAAAAAAGAGAGTAAACAAGAGGGAGAAGAAATCGGGCTCTTTGGCTTAAAGCACGTATGCTTTTGAAGTGTTAATATCTGGAATTTGTTAAAGAGGATTTTCCATTTCCTGTCGTGTCATTCTCTCTATCTTTCTTGGTTTATTGTTTTGCAAATTGTGAATGCAGATTAGTTTTAAAGGATTCGCTATTGTTTTGAATGTCATGGATGTCTTGTTTTCGGGTTTCTTTATGACAGTCCTGAATGGAATGGGAAAAATGGTTTCAGTTGACAGGGAATATACGTAATATAACCGAGTGTGAAATTCTTGTATGGTTTTAAATGTATAATGGTTTTCAAAGAAACCATTACATCACTCGACCATTGTGTTTGAGCAATGTGTGACTCGGGCTTTGAACAATGGAAAGGTGGCGGATAGAGTTAGAGGCTTAAGAACATGTCTTGATTAGTAGTAATCAGTAGGTTAAGGAGTGAGAAGGGTGGATGAGCCACTGTCTTGTGTTGTTTCCTCTACATCAGAATGGTATTAGAGGCAAAAGGTTCTGAGCGTGTAGAAGGCAATCTACACCAGGAAGTAGTGTCGGTTCTTGGTTGCAAGTTGATCCATCCAAGTTGTAGGAAGGATGCAATTGTTCTTGCGTGTGTGAAGATCTCAAGTTGGGGTCTTCGTATTGTCTACACCAAGATGAAGCTAGGTAGAAGGTGCAATGAGAGCAACCACTAAGAGAAGGGTGGGAAGCATCTTCCAGAATCTTGTGTGGGTAAGATGGCAGTATTCAGGATTCAATGGAAGTATTTAGATATATAAATATTGTGATATTGCTATCAGGATTCAATCGTGTAGTTTTACAAGTCAAACTCATTGACCCATGATTCATCAGTAGTGGTTCACAAGAACCCATCTCTCATGATAATGAATGGTTCATAAGGAGGAAGATAAATCTTCATACATTTCTTCTATCACAAATGAGATAAGTGCTTGGTTTCATGAAGGTCATGAGACAACCATTAATGGGGAGTGGATACATGAAGAACTAATGGAGAATGATAATGGCTTTAGACCTGCTATAAAGGAATTTTTTTTTTGTTTCAATGATGCAAGAGGTTTTTGGTTTCACTACCAAAATGAGCCTACGAAGAATGCATGTGAAACTCCTTTTGACCTTGAGGGTGTACTTACTCCATCTCAAGGATCATGCATTGAGGATGACATAGATCAATGCTATGGCTAACCAATTATTAATTATACACTTGAATAAGTCAAACATGTACATGTCAATAAGGGAACTACAAGTACTCATAAACACGTAAGCCTCAAAAAGTATACACACGAATACATAGTATACACAAATTAAAACAAAGTATATGCATGAATACAAGGTATATGCATGAAAACATGTAAACCACAAAGTATACACTCGAATGCACGTAATTCACAAAGTATACATGTAAGTTGTAAAGTATACACTTGAATATACATAACTCATTTCTATTGAACCATCAATTTAGAATGCAAATATGGACAAGCATCGAAAAAACATATTTGTATTAACCAAATAGCCATGTAGGCATACATAAATATATGTCGATATAAGTATGAAATATATGTACAAAATAGCCATATATGCTTACGAGAATGCCATCTAGGCATAAAATGTCAAATATGTCCAATAAAAAATATGTACAAAACTACCATGCAGGCATACAATAAAATACTATGGAATCAAAAATCATTGCTCTCCGTGCCCAGGAAATAAAATCTTTCCCTTTCCTTTTCACTCAGATGGCAATAGGTCTGTCACTCATTTTTGTTGTGCTCGTGGAGTGCTCCTGCTACTCCTCCTAGGGTTTAGTTCATGGTGAAGTTTTAACTATTACAATAAGAAGTAAAGACATGAATATATAGAAATTACATTATAAAAAATGATATATTTGACAAAATAATCACTTATAGCCATCTCACGATCTCTCTCCATGAGGTAAATATCCTCATGCCCATGCTCAGGCGTGCTCAAGCCCTATATAAACCATACAAATAGACAAAAACTACGTGAATCAATAATGGTTTGATTTCTAACTAACTAACATCTATAACAACAAATGTAAATTAAAATTTACTAATTTGCCTCATACCTCTTCTGTCAGAGCCATCGAGGATTGTATAGCAGATATCACACCAATATCCATTGCCCTCGTCACATTCGAAGGTGTATCGTCTTACAACAACTGAAAATAAAACAACAAATTATTCAACGTAATCAACGATGTGCATGTATAAACTACACAAATCTATTAAGTACTTGATTCATTAGTTAAACTCTTTATTCTATTACCTGCATGAAGGTTTGAGTAAATCCACTGCCACTGGGAAGTGTTCCATCAAAACCTCCAATATTAGTTTGTTCAACATCCAAAATTGCATATTAAATTACCATTCGTAAAACAATTCCATTAATATGCAATAAACTTATAATTGTTTACTAGTTGCATACCCTAGCGATAGGTGTACTGCAAAAATAGGTTGGTGGGGGGCCAGTGTATCCAGTCTCAACACTATGACCCTGCAATTTTATTAAAATCATAAAAAAAAATTAGTTAATCTTGCATTTCAAAATCAAAATTTAATAAATTAAATTCAATGAACACATGCAATAACTTTTACCTGACTATCAATGTCATATGCCTCATGCAAAATGTCAGCTGCCCTCTCCATCTCCATAGTTACAGACGGATCCTGCGTACCAGTCTCCTGAGGGTCAGTGGGGTCATGTGAACAAGTAGCCCCGCAAGATTGACACACATGTGTTTGAAGACCACCACTAGAAGACTCCCCTGGATGGCACTATAGAATAGGGTTAGTATGATGGATGACACTCTGGGTCAAAGTGTTGATTGCCTGCAATGTCTCTACGTCAACACTTTCCTTCACGATGGAAGGCATAACAATGTGCTCATGAGGCGGCCTAGCGAGAGCTCGTCTACCTTGCCGTGTAGGATCCGGTTGTGCACCAGGTCTATCCTGAGCTGACCCCCCACCTCTCCCCTGGAAATCCCTCATATCAAAATAATTTGGGATTTTGTTCAATATGAACTCATTGTATAGTTTCCTAAGAAAATATTGCGGGACCTCGCAATTGTTGCACGGTGGGTAATCGAAGACCATGTACCACCTATCATAAAATCGCTCCTTCATTTGTTGGTGGTGGCACCAATGGATAGGAAACCTCTTTGCATTGAGGGTAAGATTTTGATTTGTGCGTGGGTCGGTGAATAATGAGCACAAATCACCTTTTGTTATTTTTAAATCTTTCACATCCTTGTATGATAGTTTATTTGTATAATACTCCCTAGCTGCCTGCCTCCTATCTTCCCATCCAGTTATTTGTTTGCTAATTGAATCTACGTTTGTTAACATCTCTTTCAAGGAATTTGCTATGGTGATTCTTTTTGTGGTTGAACCATTTGGATCACTCAACCTATTGATCAAATCCTCAATTTGTTTTTTGTTGTTTTCAATTTCACTCATTAAATTTTGTTGAGTGCCAGGAGGGGGTTGAGTGATTGGTGGAGGAGGTTGATTTTGTGGTTGATTTCGATCTTGAGGATTTGGTTGGTCCTCTTGTTGAGGATTTTGAGGGTTTGTAGGTTGATTTGCATCTCCTAAAATTTCAAACAAATAGATATCAAATTCAACCTAAAACTAACAAATTCAAAATAAAAAGCATAGAATCCTTACCTCTTACAGCTCCTCGTCATCGTGGTGCCATCGTTGTGAAGAAATTCGGATGCTTGGTGAAGAAATTCCTCTCCTCGAATGCGAGCGGGCTATTTTGGTGTTTTTGGCCGTGGGTGCACAAAAAAACTAGTTGAAATGCAAATGAGAGATTTGCATTTATTTTTTTGCTTTTAATAGTCGATAACACGAGTGTGTGATAACACGCTCGCGTTATTTCTTTGCAGTTTTTTATCTGTCGGGACCTTGCCTAGGTTTAACCGACGACATAACGCGCTCACGTTATGTCCAAATTTTTTTTTTTTTTAAGGGTGTCCACGGAATGGCTACCCATTTTCATGCACCCACCCCACCTCCTTAGAAATCACTTGATGCGAGTTTAACTATTCCCCCTGATCCATCAAGAGAGAAGAAATAATATTTCTACCTCTATTAGCCTTAACCAAATTGTGAAAGAAATAAGTATTCCTATTTCCTTCTTGGATCCAATCAACCCAAGATTTTTATTTCCAAAAGATCTCCTCCCATAGCTCCCATTCAACAAGCTCTTTAGAACATTTGGTTTCTTCCTAAAGAAAACCCACTATCATCCCCTCTTCCTTTATTTTGAAAGTGATGCTATCAAGTTGATCTTGGATTTTTTTATGCCTATGAAAGACTAGCTTCCCAAAAAAAATCTTGCTTTGTTTCTTTAGCTTGAACTTGACAAATTTAAGCCTCTTGAAGAAATAAAATATCACAGTATCAAAGGTTGCCCGCCCTTCATCCCACCATTGATCCACAGGATGGTGCGAGCTATGATCCCTAAACTAAATCATTTTAAATTTAAAGGGGAGTTGACTAACCATGGAGAACCGAGATGAGGAAAACTTAATCGACCAATCATTTAACCCCTTCCACCCTAGGATCTCTAAGGAAGAAGTCCATTTATTCCTAATCCATTCAATAGAGACAAGAAACTTGTCCAACTACTTAGAAATAGAACCTTCCCCACATCTTTGAGTGCTAAGTAAAGGTCCCATTAGTCGACTAAACATCCACTAAATTAAGAAACTTAATATTGTCCTGAAGGAAGGAAGAAGAAGGCCAAAACAATCTCACTCCCCCTAAATTTTCCTCCAAGGTGCAAATAGAGAAAGTCTCGTACCAAGATCCAAGGGAAAGAAGGAGCAAGAGAATGAATAAATCTAATGTGAGACCATAGAAAAATATTACCAGGAAAATTATTAGGTGCATACACATTGGTGAGTAGAACCAATACACTTGAATCAAAGAAAGACGCTAAAAAATAAATGGAGTTCCTACTAGCCATCCACCAAAGAGGCAAGATCCTACAGGGGTCCCAAATACATGCCACACCACTAGAAAAACCTTGAGATCCAACACATTGGAACTCACCTCACTTCCAAATTTTTGAAGCAATATTCATCATATCTTCAATAAGGAGCTTGGTCTCCTGAATGAAGAGAATATCAAGTATATGATCATAAAATAAATCACAAGTAGCCTTTTGTCTAGGGATGCTACTCAAACCCCTCACATTCTAAGACATCACGAGATCATTTATGAGAGGAGGCAAAGTGGGAGTTTAATGTATTAACAACACCAAATTATAGCAAAGATTCTCCCATGATATTTATCTTCTCCAAGTATTTTTTCCTTCCTACTTTGGTCATCTTATCTCTAGTCACTTTCTTTAAGCTCTTTTGATGGATGCCTAAGAGAGGCCCATTCTTTTTCTTACCATCATCTTTAGCCCCAAAATTTGAACCTAGCTCATTTATCCCATTAGTGTATGTGTTATCATGAGGGAATTCATCCAAGGGATTGAGAGCCAAATCCTCCATAGGAACCACCACAGTTTCCTGTCTCACAATCTTTAACTTATCTAGGGACAAAGAGGGAGGAAAACCTTCCTTTGAATTTCCATGCATGTCAATTGTTGGAGTAGGGTACAAAGGGTCTTGACCAAAAGGATCTGATCCTTGAAAAACCTGAGTTTCAAAGTTGTGATCATGTTCCATTGAATCTAATTCTTCAAAGTTTTCAATGGGAAAACCATATCTATTGAGGCCTCTCTACTTGCATAGATCTGTTCTGGCAATTTGACACCTTTGCTTCTGACCAAGATTTCATAGGTATAAACCCATTTGAATCAGGCTCCTTATTTAGAAAAAGAGTTTTTTCTTTTTCTTTGGAAGTATTTGCATGCACACTAGGCAAAGGTTGTTGGGTGTTGTCTTGCAGCTTGGGACAATTCCTTTGTAAATGCTCATATTTTTGGCAAGTGTGACAACAAAAAGGTAGGGATTCATATAGGGAAAACTTTAGTGGAAAATCTTCACCAATTGGCAAATATTTGAAATTGAGACCTCCAAAAATGATGAATAATATAAGTTAGAAAGGATGTCGAATTGTCAGGTTTTTACAAAAAAATAATTTTGTCTCGATTAATTCGCCAATGCATTATTTTTTAAATGATGCATCATTGGAACTGGTTCACCAGTATTTTATACTATAATTACAGATATTAATTATATTCGTCATTAATTTTATATTCCTACATTTAATTTTTGGGAAATATCGCCACTAATAATAATTTACCTTTCCATTTTAAGGATATTTTAGCCTTGAATAGGTTTTTTATTTATTACCATCGATTAGATTTTTGATCGAATGGTTGCAAGTCAATTCCATGACTTTATATGCACATGCCTTTTAAAAAGGTTGTTAAGGCCCAAAATTTGATCTCCACCGTTCACTGTTGCCAATAGTTTGTGACATACGTCATCATCATTGTATCGACGGGACATCCCTAAGTGTCCCGCCGACTATGTTCAATCACACCGATAAGGCTTCAATACTCCACCCAGGGTCCACCAAGGCACAAGTACACCACTTGTGTAATTCCAGAGAATCATGAAGGGAATCTACAATATTCATACCAAGCTCTCAGAAAGACATCCAATCAAAGCTTTGTTTGATCTCCATTGTTCACTGTTGCCAATAGTTCATGACATACGTCATCATCATTGTATCGATGGGACATCCCTAAGTGTCCCACCGATGATGTTCACTCATGTCGATAAGGCTTCCATACTCCACCTGGGGTCCACCAAGGCATAGGTACACCACTTGTGTAATTCCAAAGAATCATGAAGGGAATCTAC
Organism: Sequoiadendron giganteum; assembly: GCA_007115665.2. Lineage (NCBI taxonomy): Eukaryota > Viridiplantae > Streptophyta > Pinopsida > Cupressales > Cupressaceae > Sequoiadendron > Sequoiadendron giganteum. The sequence goes on along the minus strand of CM021107.1, from coordinate 532,258,610 downwards.
AATATTCGCGCCAAGCTCCCGGAAAGACATCCTATCAAAGCTTTGTTTGATCTCCACCATTCACTGTTGCCAATAGTTCATGACATACGTCGTTATCATTGTATTGATAGGACATCCCTAGGTTTCCCACTGATGATGTTCACTCATGTCAATATTCGCTCATGGAATGAACTTTTAGCCGTCCGATTTTAAAGCTAATCAATGGTAAAATTTTCAAGTTTCATTTAGTCTTAATTTTCAAGTGAGATTTTTTTAAAACACTTCATCCGTGTGTGCTCCAATGCATTTTCAATAGTGAATTTATGCTTGGTGGCGAGGGGCTCGATCCTACCTGTATCGCGACAGGAGCACATCGGGGCCGTTGTCACCGAACCTCACGAGGGGGCATTGCCCCCACGACCCCCACAAGGGGGCTATGTCCCCTTGACCCTTGCAAGGGGCGTCGTCCCTTGACCCTACCGGTAGCTACCATCCTTGGGCCCCTACTTCAATATTAAAAATAATTTTAAAAAATGGGGGAACTGCATCAACCAACTATGCAAATTTTTAAAAGAAAGATTCACCATTATATTAATCATTTTAGTGATTATTCACTAGGATTCACCACTGTGATTATTTTTTTTTACCATTTATTCATTAAGATTTGCCAAGATTTTACACCTTCGTTGAGGGGGGGGTTTCTTAAAGTTATGCCTAGATTCATAATACACCTATTGAATCCAACATGTGCCTCACAACCTAATTTCAAGAGACTTTGGTAAAGGATTATTTAAATTAATTTCTATTCACAAATGAGAAAAAGAGGTTTCGATCCTTCGATCCAAATTCTAATGGGGAGAACCCAAGGGCTTCCATAAATTGGTTGTAATAGAGTGCAAGATATCCTTGCACCAAAACTCCATCAAAAGATAAGGTAGATGAATCTAGACCAAAATTCTTGACGACATCTCTTCAGAAGGATCAAAACCCAAATGTTAAGGTTTGATGAAAAGTCTCCCCCTAATTGTGAAAATATGAGGCCCCTTCAAAAGCTACATTGCAATATGGAATCCAAGAGAAGACGACAAAGAAATACCCATTAGCTCCCAAAATGACTTCCAAATCTCCTTCAAGATTCCAGTTACTACAAACCTAATTATCTAGAATAGGAAAAGAAATTCAAAACCCCATGAATTTATAAATGAGCATATTCTCATACATATACAACACATCCTCATCTACTAAATCCAGGTTGATCACCACCACCAGGTGATCTTTACATCCCTCCAAACACCCATTGGATTCTGGATGCATAGTCTAAGATTGATTGTTCAACTCCTCTTCCACATGCAAGAGGAAATTAATAGCATCCTCATGACTAGACGATGAAGATTCGCCACCTATGATAGTAGTTTTGAAAGAAAACAAACAAGGGTCCCTTAGAGCCCTGCATGAACCATGCAACTTGCACAACCCACCACCTACAAAAGCACACAAAAAGAAAGCAAGAAAACACTCAAAGGAAACAAGACAAAGGGAACACAAAATCAAGTAATTTCAATCCAAGAAGAAAGACCCCCATTGCCCAATCTCCAAAACTGCATAGAGAAAGGAGGGAGCCCACCGCCTCACTAGGTTGCACAAGCCGCCCAAAACCCCCACACACAATAGCAACTCATGTTCACCCAATCTAGATGCCAAAAATGTAGTGTTACTAAATATCATATAAACCAAATATCTATACCTTACTAGATATCTAAAAGATTAAATATCTTAGGAATTATATTTAGAAAAACTTTACTTTGATAATTATAGACATAGAAAAAATAAACTATTTTTTAGAGAACTTTGTTCAATTTTAAAAATCATTTAATTTATTTTTTTAATGTTTATTTATGAATTATTTATCATTTTTCAAAGATAATGCACCACAAACTTAAAATATATAAACTTTAATATTTTAAGTAAGTTTTTGTTAACAAGCACACACACAACAATTGATTTGTGAATAAGAATTTATTAAAAAATAAGAAACAAACATTATTAAATTTGTAATGCATTATATTTGAAATATGATAAATAATTTATATAAATTTAAGAGTTTTTAAAAATAGTTTTTGAAAATGAAAATACTTATTTATAAATTAGGTTAATTTTATTTTTAAAAACCAATACAAAGTCATTATCCATAGTGATTAGAGTGAAGTTTATCAAAATATAATCCCTGACCACTATATATCTAGTCTCTAGGATATTCGATCCCTTAGATATTAGTAAGGTATGGATATATAGTTTATATAACATTCAATTAAACTGTATATGACAATGTTGTGGTTGGTTGGGTGGTTAACTCTCCACAAACGAAGTCTTCGTGGAAAGATGCCACAGTAACAGTTTCCTAGCATTGCTGGCTATTAGTTCAGGGTGACGGTGTGGGGAAGCAGAAGTTTTATCTCATGGTTGAAAGGAGTGCTACATGGCGGTTCGATTTCAGGGTCTTTGCCCAAAACATTTTGTTGGGCAATAGGTAATGGAGTTTTTTTTTCAATGTCTAGGCTGGTATTAGTTATATGTCAAGGTATATAGCGTTTGCAAAGAAAAATGTAATGTGGGTCTAGTTGTCTATCATCTAGGGTTGTCATTTTCATACATGTGCATAGTCGAGTCATGTTGTCTAGCCTCTTTTGTAATGGTTGGTCTGGTTTTAATAGTTTCTATTAAGGAATGGATGCCTATGACCTTGCATGGTCAATTTTGGGCAATGGTAGTTCTAGTGAATGGTGGATGGTCGTCTTTTGTCCCACAATCTAGGGCATGATATGTAATTTTTTTTGAAATATCAATAGAATTCTTATCTTATAAAAAAAAAAAACTATATGACAATGCTTGGATATTTTATTGCAATGAAATATCCATTCCAAGTTGATTAAATATCTAGTTCCATAAAACATTTATTTAAAAAAGTATCACCTTTGAACATCAAATATTTTGCACTAAGCTTACTAATAAACCACTAATAGATGTCCCTAGTAGTAGCTAGAATACTCTAAAGTTCCATCAAGATATCTAAAGACCATCTTAACTACATTGTAATCTTCTTTATCTAGATTGGACATAGACCTACTTATGACTCTCACTACTTAGACAATGCTTGATCTAGTGTATACTATAACATACAAGATTAATCATATCATTCTTTCTCTATTTTTTAGATTTCAATTATGTTTTCATTGTAAGAATAGTTAAATAATCATTTACTACTTTTATATTGTATCAATATATTTTTGAGAATTTAAAAAATATTTAGTTTTCATATTGACAATTTATTTTAGCACTTTCTTGTTAATTCACATGTACATTAAACTATGGGAAAATATAATGGTCAAAGTTACATACCCATGAATGTTCTTTTCATTTATGTTTTGGGCCAGCTTCGATTATGGTGTCCTAAATGTAAAATATACCTTACAAGTGACATATTCATGTTTAACTTCAAAGCATGAGATCACATGTCTAATCATACCTATAATTGATTTTAATATTTTCATTTCTAATCCCTCGACTAATTTCCATCCCCTTGGATTAGATTAACAAGTGTAGACTTGACCCATGCCACTTTTGCACTAGGTGAAGATCTAAAAGTTGACATTACAAAATTCACAATTTAGATTAACAAATCGCCGACCTTTTTAGTAGTCATTATGGGCTAACATAGCACATGATATGTTGATTTACATGCTTAGTTGTTGAATTTTAGGATATTTATTTAATCACTTAAAAAAATCTTAGGGCATTGTTATTGAGCATGTTTAGACTTCAATTTGCAAGGATAATAAAAGAGTTTAGATAATTCTTAAAGAATTACATTAACAAACATATTTTTGTGGTCTATTTCACGATTGGTTATTTTTAAATCTTTCATTTGGAACCATAAAATTGGTTTGTTAGGAGTTTGTTCAAGGATAACGTGACACTTGCAATCCAACATATTCCATAAAGGTGCTTGTAAATACCACTAATTCTTGTAAAACATATTTAGATAATGTGTAACCAAGGTTGACATGTTTCAAAAGTGTGAACTATATTAGAAAAGATCTATGAGTATCATACCAAGCTCGTAGAACAATATTATGGGTTTTAAAAAATGACATGTGAATAACCAATATCTTCATTATTAAATATTACAATATTTAAAAAAATGAAGGTGTTATATAAATAAATCAATTATCAAAGCTTATTTTCAAAAGAAAAACAAAACAAAAAAATCTATTTCACAATCAAATGTTCAAAATGATATCTTAATTATTATCATTTTAAAGTTATATTAAACAATAAAAAGATAATCTAATGCATCTCAACCAAACAAAATGCAACGTTAACATATATTTTTATAAATATTATCTTAATAAACGTGATTGAAGTGTTAAAAAGGGAAAAATATTTTCACCTAAATGTTTTAAGAAAGTTATAATAAAAATTTATTAAGGAATCATATAATTTATTAATGTTAAGATGTATTGGTAATGGGATGAGTGTGTTAACAATAAAAATCATTAATTTTTTTCTTGAATTTGACAGCCATTTACATGTAAAAATAATAATATTTAATAATAAACAAAATAATTTCAACTTAATATATCTTGACATTTTTGAAATAAATGTGTTTATAATATCTATATTACTATTTTAAAAACCAACCAGATTTAATAGATAAAATTTCTTGGAATGAGTGAAATTTTCTATAAAATAATTTTATATAATTTTCAAATATAATTTAACAATTTAAAAATATCAACATTATTATTATTAATTAAAGAATAAATACATCATATGTTGTGCAATGCAATTGTCAATTTCTTGTAGATCCAAAACAAAAGAAAATACAATTCTATTATGATATTGCTATCAAGATTCAACCCTGTAGTTTTTAATCAAATTCATTGACCCATATTTCACAGTAATAGTTAAATCCTTCAATAGCAATATCATAATTTGAAAAATACCTCACCTTATCAATACAATTCTAATCTTCTAATATACCAAATTGGGAAAACATTTGAGCGAGGATACGACTCCTGTTAAACTCTGGAGATTTACAGTATTCAAGAGGAAGCGTAAGATACCTAGCCGCACAGTGGAATCGAAGCTCTTGAAAGCATTGAATACCCTCCATTGATACGTCTTGGACGTTTTGCAAGGCTAGTGTGTACAATTTGATCCATCGTTCTTGTTCCTTCTTCTCCTTCTCCTTATGCAATCAGCTTGCTCTGCTTTCCATCTCTGTTTTATATAACTGGCAACAATTTCCTTGAGGGAAGGTTCTCGTTTTGTTTTTCCATTTTTATCTATAACATCGGTGTAGGAGTGCCAGTCCTACAAAAATAGAATATTTTCGTCATAGCAAGAATTACATAGAAGAAAGTCGGAATCTACTGGAAAAATAAGGAAGAGATTAGGGTGTACCTGAATGAGAATGTCCATTTCATGTTTCCATTGCGAACATACAAAGGTCCAGGCCACAAATTCTACTCACCATGCAGCTGAAGGGTGTTGTTGGCTTGCATTCTTGGTTTTTTTCGCTATTACGTTCCTGGCAAATTTGTGGTAGTTTATGTAGCCTTTCCATTCTCGCGGAAGCTTCTGGATTGCCGTCCCAAAACCCCTCAATTTATTAAATGTTTGAACTTCTTCTTCACTGTAACTCTGCATCAGCGTCTCTCTAACGCGCCTTGCACGTTTCAGCAGAGGCGCAATGGTAAGATAGTCTTCCTCGGCCGGGCTTAAGTGTCACACACTAAGCTCTGACTTTAGTCAAAATTCCGTTTCCGTTTCTATTTTCTTGCATCACTGTTACGGTTAAGTTTTCAAGTTATGAGCAAGTGCAGGCGGGCAAGTTTTTTCACAGTGGTGTCAGTATTTGTCAGAACTGTCTTATCTGAATATCACACGCAACCTCTTGCTGCAATTACGAACGAATTTGAACTTGTTATTAATGTTGAGCGCGCCTAAATCAAACTCAAAAATCACCTGAATTTCTCTCCTCAGATAACCTGAGATGTGTGTACGAGGCTATTCTGGGATTTATACATGCTCGCTTCAAAACAGTTTCTGACGATTCTATTTTATGATAGCGCCAATGTAGCTGTCTAGATGGAGGACATGGAAGAAGCTTTTGTCAATTGTCTTCATCAGTATTACGATTGTGGAGGAACTACCTTATCATCAGGGTTAGATGCTACAGAGAAAATATTGACGAAAGGAGCTTGACACCACTCTGTGAACGTGAAAAAACCTGTAGTCATCTTCTTGAGCGATGGGGAAACAATGGTGCAAGGGATCCCCTCTATTATGTGGAGAGAATGAGAAGACATGAGCCCAGAACGATAGTCATACAGGAACAGGTCTGAAAGGATCTGACAACGAACATCCTGATAAAAATGGAAAAGAAAGGAGGTGGAACCTTTGAGGAAACATTAGATGAGATTCAGTTGGACCGTAGCTTTAAGAATCTGGCCAAAGGTCTCAAAACCCAAGTTAGCCCCACTATTTATACAACAGTTATGCTCCTCGTGCTGTAAACAGCATATGGTTGTACAGGCTTTTGCTCACGCAACAATTGGAGACCATTGCAGAAGAAGGCATTAACAACGATTAATGATTATTTTTCCTAAGGTTTCCAAGATTCACATGCAAATTGAAATTAATAATGAAAGAGGCATAAATTTTCTCAATAAATCACTGTATATCTTGTTTGAGTTTCTACATGAAAGAGATTTGCCACAGGATGGAGAGAATTAGACTGTGAAAGTATAAATTTAATATGACTATCTGATGTTACTGTATAAATTTAATATATATGATAGTAAAAAAATGTAATAAGAATGATAAGGGCATGTAATCTAAATCTGATTTAAAAGATGTGCTCTTGTTGTCTGTTCATTTTTAAAATTGTCATTGAATTTCCATTTAATTTGTTTGCATTCCCAACAAATAATAACAAATATTTTTTTTTAAATGGGATCAAAATTGTATATTTATTTGTTTGTTTGTTTATTTATTCAAATTTAAAAATTATGGAATGGGTTTAAATTAGTTTAGTGATTTCTAGATTTGAATCTAATTTTTAAGATTTTTGTACAATTTATTTTGCTTGTGTGTTGAATTTTACTATGCATGTATTGTTTGGCGTAACTAAACTTTTCATCAATAAATTTTAAAAATAAAATAATAATATCTTATTTGAAAAATAGCAATAAGTTTTAATTTCATTCAATTGTTTATAGACTTTGAATTTTAACTTAATTAGTTTTTTTTATCAATTTCTTCCTTAATTATTTATTTATTATAATGATTATTTTATATTAAATAATTTATTTTTATATTATATTAATATAAAAATAATATATATTAATATTATTTTATGTGTAAATAATAAGATTGTTTTATATATTATTTAATTAATTTATATATTATTATTGATAAGATTTTTTTGATGAATAGGCAGATATCTATATTAATATAAAGATAAACTATATTATTATTATTTGATGAATAGGCAGATATCTATATTATTGATAAGATTTTTCAAACTTATAATATTATTAATAGATCTTTCATTTAATCAAAATAAAATATTCTATGATAAATCATATTCTTAAAGAATAGCAGAAATTAAAGTTAAGAAATAAATAATAAATAATGTAGAATATCATTTTGCATTTGATATTATTTCAGATAAATTAATATCTCAAAATTACAATAAATTATAATAAACTTATTTGTAATTGATAACATTAAAAGAAATTAGACCATGGTAAGAGAGTCTTAAATAATGTACTAATAATTGTTGAGAGAATGGGAAAGTAAATACCTTTTATAATTGTTAATATTTTAGATAAATTAATATCTCAAAATTATAATAAAATAAAATTAAGATAGACTATGGGAAGACAGTCTTAAATAATCTTATTTGCCATTGATAACATATATTAAAATAAAATAGATTATGGTAAGACTTAGTCTTAAGAAAAAAGTACTAATACATGGTGTAAGAATGAGAGATTTAAGTAGAAAAAGTAAATAATGGTTAGAAAAAATCAAGAAATAATTAATAAGAAACTAATTAAAAGGTGGAAGAAAGAATTATTATTTTATTATCATATATATGTTGTTTGATTTTCTATTTTATCTAATTATTATTTTATATTGTTAATTTAGGTTGAAATTATTTCTCATTATCTACATATAAAACAATCTCATTATTTATGCATAAAATAATATTAATATATATTATTTTATATTAATATTAATATAATATAAAAAAATTGATTTATAAATTATTTAATATAAAACAATAATTATAATAAATAAATAACTAAGGAAGAAATTGATATGGGTTTGAAATGAACAAAAAGTGAAAAAATATTACTTCTTAAGATTAACTAAAAAATAAAAAATAATGAGATAAAAATAAATTAATTAAATAACATAAAAATGAGGTTCATTTATATATTATATAATATAAAATAATCATTATAATAAATAAATAATAATGAAAGAAAATGATAAGGGGTTGAATTGAACAAATAGTGAAAAAATTACATCATAAGATTAGTTACAAAATAAAATTAAAGAGATACAAATATTAAAAGCTAATTGATCTTGATTACATTATAATACACAAAAAAACTTAAAATAACAACAGCAATCAAGGGCAATAAGAAAAAAGAAACAAAGATTACTCAATAATAAGACAATGAAAAAAGACTTAGATAATAAATAGATAAGAAAAAATACTTTTATTATTTGTTCAATAATTATATTATTTTAAATATTATTTATTTTATTTTAAATATTATTTATTTTATTTTAAATAAAGAATTATTATATTTTTTAATAATTGTTTTCTTATAATAAAAACAAATATTAATATAAACAATTAAAAACTAATTAAATTCAAAATTAAAACCTATAAACAATTGAATGAAATTAAAATTTATTCTTATTTTTCAAATAAGATATTATTATTTTATTTTTAAAACTCATTAAAAATTTAGCTATGCCAAACAATACACTGCACAATAAAAATCAACATACAAGCAAAAGAAATTGTTCTTACACTACACATAAATCTTTAAAAGATAAAATACTATGTACCAATAGAAAGTACAAAACCTACGCCCCAGAACAGTTATGGTATGGCATGATGCATCCATGCCCCCTTGCAAATATGGGGCTAGATATCGTTTCCATCCATGTCATTATTAAGAGTCAAATTGAAGTTTGAAACATTTGAATTGCATGTTAAGGTGATACATTTAATACAATTTTATAAATTATTAAAATTAAATTAAATAAATAAATAGAGACAAATTGGTTGGAGGGCTTTTCCAACCAAATAGTGATGGATTTTTTGATTAAAAATAATAAAATAGTAAATGAATTATGGTCAAGGGAAGAGGAGTGTTTCTTGGAGGATTTCAACGTGATGTAGTTGCAACATATATTTAGGCCCTTTCTTTAACAAATGCTTGAATCATCTCATCTAATTTGCTCATGTCGAGGGAATTTCCATTTGTATTTTTGGCATATGGGTGGCTACAATTTTTTTTGAAAGAAGATGCAAAAATGATAGTATGACTAACATTCATGGCTTCTATCTATTTACATGAGAGGCATATCCTAAAGAAAGATCAAAATAGCTCTAGATTTTTTAAGATTAGCATTACATTTCATTTTATGAGTTTCTTGATCCAAATAGACACAAACAATCCTACAAGTAGGGATCAACAATGAGCCAGAACAAGAGTGGAGGAATAATAAGGGAAGAGGTTCCAAGATTCATAATTCTCTACAAGAACATGCAAGTTGAAGGGTAAGAGAGAAATGCCATACTAATTTCTAAAGTGTCATGCATCCCAATCCTTTTTATGTTCTTTGTAGATTTGTGGAACAATTTGGTATTGACCATTGTTATGGCTATTTCTAAATTGATACTAAGAGATGTTGTGGGTGGTTGTTTTTTGTAAGAGTTATGGAAAAAGATTGGCTAAGCTACCAAAGATGCACAAATTATTTGTATATGGTTAAAGGAAAAAGAGAAGGGAAGATCACAAGGGAAAAATTAGTGCATGGTCTAATGACTCATTTCCTCCTGGATCTACATGCTTTCTTGTTGTCTTTTACCATTAAGTTAGAATTATAAATTTGGTCTGCTAGGAGTCTAGTGACTCATTCCCTCTTGGATCTAGAGCATGAGGTCACCATGCTAGACCTTTGCAATTCTAAACAATGTAATGGAGAGAGTTTTACGACTTATTTAAAAATATGGATATGACTTGTAAGTTGTCTTGCTTATTCAAACACAATGTGGATGTCCCCTCCAATTACATCATTAAATTTAGCTTCAAATTATGTTAATTTTTTAGGATCAAAACCAACTCATTTATATTTAGTGAAGCCTTGTAAGTTTTATTAACCAATTGGATATTATTTAGCGGGCCACATTAAATTTTATGTTCATCTTAATATATACCATATCTTTCTCTTAAAATAATTTGAGCCTTTCATTTTACTATATGAACCATAACACCCAAAGGTATGATCATAACCAAACAACCACACATAAATTAACACTAGATGCATAATAAACCAAGATAGGAAAAAAAAAAGATAGGATTTCACAAAAATATTAATAAATTAAACAACACAAATAAGTTTTATGGAATAGTAGAAATGAATTCAATTCAACAAAGTGTTACTAAAAATAGTGTATAGTTCTAATCAAGGTAGATCTTAAGAAGTGGGGAGATTCCAAGGGCATAAATAAAGGATGACTAAATTTATCTTTCTTACTAGACCTCAAGGCTCATCTCAATAACCTATTCCCTTATTTTCCTTTGAAAAGTATCGTTAATATTCAATTTATATTTTTCACGAAAGATACATTCAAAATATCCTAAAATCCAATAGAAATTGGCAAAACGTTATCACTAGAAATGTGTCTAAAAAAGTAGGAGGAAAACTATTGCATGGAATTAATTCTATATTAAAGTGTTGTATGAGACATTTTTTATGTAATGGTTTTTAGTAGATTTGACATAGCATGTGCAATAAATGTTGTAATTTATTTTTCAAGATCCTTAGATTATAACACTGAGCAATACCAAAGGGAATTTTATATATTTTTAAGGAAAATTTAAGTTTCAGATAACAATAATCTCTAAATACATGATATTTTGACACAAATTGGCTAGGGAATTTAAATGGTTGTAAATCACAAGTATGTCACTTATTTATTTTGAGTGGTGTAATTTGTATGTGAAGCTTCGAAACCTTAGGAAAAATAATCATTAATCGTTAATGTCTTCTTCTGCAACTGTCTCCAACTGTTGCGTGAGCAAACACCTGTACAACCATATGCTGCTTACAGCACGAGGAGCATAACTGTTGCATAAATAGTGGGGCTACCTGCAGAACATCAGATTTCAAAACATAGAAATAACACAAAACTAAATGGATGATTACACAAGCACACTAGATAGTATGTAAAACAAAATTTTAAAAGCAGAGTAAGCAGGTGATTCCTTACCCCAAGGTTGCAACTTGGGTTTTGAGACCTTTGGCCAGATTCTTAAAGCTACGGTCCAACTGAATCTCATCTAATGTTTCCTCAAAGGTTCCACTTCCTTTCTTTGCCATTTTTATCAGGATGTTCGTTGTCAGATCCCTTTCAGACCTGTTCCTATATGAGTATCGTTCTAGGCTCATGTCTTCTCATTCTCTCCACATAATAGAGGGGATCCCCTTCACCATTGTTTCCCCATCGCTCAAGAAGATGACTATAGGTTTTTTCACGTTCACAAAGTGGTGTCAAGCTCCTTTCGTTAATATTTTCTCTGTAGCATCTAACCCTGATGATAAGGTAGCTACTCCACAATCGTAATATTGAATAAGACAATCGAGAAAAGCTTCTCCCATGTCCTCCATCTCGACAGCTACATTGGCGCTATCATAAAATAGAATCGTCAGAAGCTGTTCTGAAGCTGTTCTGAAGCGAGCATGTATAAATCCCAGAATAGCCTCGTATACACATCTCAGGTTATCTGAGGCGGGAAATTTAGGTGATTTTTGAGTTTGATTTAGGCGCGCTCAGCATTAATAACAACTTCAAGTTCGTTCGTAATGCAGGAGGAGGTTGCGTGTGATATTCAGATAAGACAATGCTGACAAATACTGACACCACTGTGAAAAAACTTGTCCGCCTGCACTTGCTCATAACTTGAAAACTTAACCGTAACAGCAACAGTGACGCAAGAAAACAGAAACGGAAACAGAAAACGGAAACGGATTTTTGACCAAAGTCAGAGCTTAGTGTGTGACACTTAAGCCAGGCCGTCTTCCTCTTGCTCACTTTCGCCTCCGCTTTTATTTCTGTAGGGAAATCCACGCATCCAACAGAGGATCTTCGCGAACCAAGATGAGAGCCCTGCACATTATGTGTGGACTTTTCATTAGCTTTGCTTACTCTACATTACCTTTTAACAACTTGGAAAGAAAAATCTGTGCGTCAAGTACTGTATTTACTTTCTTACCATTGTGTTAGCTGATTGGAGGAGAATGGAATACAACCCTCATACAGGGTGTTGGCACTTTCAACATCATTTATCCCATTGACTGTATTGACTGTAATGACTTTATGTCGCAGAGAAAAATAAATAAAAGATTATGATAGATTTCCATAAAGCTGTTTTCCCCTGTTTCTACATTTGACTGTGTTAGAAGAGATGATTTTTCATCGAAATTTCAAAGTGATTCGAAACGGTGATGAAAAAAGATTTATCAATATGTGATTCAAAAGGTGATGAAAAATCTTGAACAGAATCGAATCTGAAACAACAGATAACAAAAAATAATTCTAAATTTATGTTTGAAGGAAATTCAACAGTGCTTCCAAATAATCTCAGTGTAGCCGGATATATACTTGAATTTCACAGGATAACAGCAAAAATTTACTTCCATGCGTTTCCAGTGAAATTCACCTTCACCTTCATTTGCGGAAGAGATCGATTCAGAGGTTGCTCTGGGAAGATCCTCATAATCTTTGCTTAAATTTGGCTAATGTCCCAGCTCTTGTTTCAAAAAATCTTCCTATTCATGATCTGCTGGGTCTAATAAGCTCACTGGCAGCTGGATAGTTTTACTAATAAACTTATCTACATAATCCTCATCTTGGTTTTGAGAAGAATTTTTTAATGCTGTTTCAATGGTGTTCTTGTCCATTGCTTAAATAACGTTAATTTCACATACCCTGAATACCAGGTTGATTGCCCATAACACCTGCGTTATTCACATAATCGTTGTATTAGGAGGTTTGCAACATTTTAGAATTTAGTAGTAGAGAGAAATGAAAATTAGAATTGACGTGAACAGCATACCCGCAATATAACTTCATCTTCACAATGGTCAAGATCATCCACAAATGTTATTATTCGGAGCTTATCCTCTGGAGCTGAGCCGTATTTGGGAACAGGCGTGCCTTCAACATTGTCCTCCCACAGACCCCACAAAGCAAAAATAGTGTAGGGTTCTTTTCCAATTTCTTTCATAAAAAATTTGATGTCTGAAATAACTTTTTGTTGATAGCCTAATTGGTCTGAATGATCAGGTAAGCTGAAATAGCCACTCAATTGTTTGCTCACTGGCTTAAAAACAGAAATTATTCCCTTGAATGCATACCAAAAGATTGTTATTGCAGCTACAGGTATAGATCCGTATTCCAGTTTTTTCACTTGGGAGTTTTTAGAGCCTTCTAGAAACAACCATGCAGCCGAGACCATCCAGACAGCCAGAAATGCTAAAACAAGACAAGGGATAACAAATTGCATGTAGAAGCTCTGACTATTTCTTCTCCAACAGGTGCTGAGCCACTGGGCTCGAGTCATAGACGCTTCGATCTCTTTTGTTATATCAAGTGCCAACCCTGCCCAAGCTTCGTGCCTTCCCCGGTAGTTTCCAGCATTGAAATCTACAGTTAAAATCCTTGGAACCGCTCCCAGTGATTGCCCCTTACTTTCATACACTGAATCTTCTTCATTCTTTTCCAGCTAGAAAGATCAGAAAAGAACCACATAAATATTTTAGAAACTTAATATTTTGATTTTTCTATAGGAAGCATCGTGCAAATAAAAGTGCTGCCCTGATCTTTCTCACCAGTTGGTTGAAGTCCATGCATGCCAAATATTTATAAACAGCTTCGTACCCTGGTCGATATTTCTCCAAAAAATAGACAAGTGACTTTTTCTGCTTACCACCCATTACGATTCATAAGTTTAATTTAATTAGTTAGAAACTAATTCCAATTGCTATAAACTTGGTCTTACATTTTTTTGCTGTGGACGCAAACCTATGATCGTTTTTTCGAATTCTCTGTCCTTTCCTCTAGCCAATAAATTCGCCACCTCCTCAATTTTGTCGCACATTCTTTTGCCCTTCTTACTGAGGACTATATTCTTAGCTCCATTGAAATCCTCATAGTCTTTCCATAAGTATGGAAACGCCAATTGTGCAGTTGTGACCAGTAGTTCGGCTTCTATCTGAAGACATACCGAAGTTTAAGACTTTTAAAAATCAAACATTTATTAAGACCTAACTGAAAGAACATTTGCAAGTGAAAACAAATTTCTTACCGTTTTCATGAGGCTGGTCTTTCCCATACCACTTCCACCAGTAATGCTCATAGTAATAGGAGATTTTATATACGGATTCAGAAAATGTGCAGCTATGCATTCTGCCAGAGCAAGACGACATGTTTCCATATTTTACCTTGTTAATTATGATTATTGTCGACATAAAACCAATGCATGTGTATTATACTCCCACAAGAAGGGTGATTACCAAGGTATTACCAAGAGTGTCCCTAATCGTGGGTCGGTCAGTTGCCTGCTCGGAAAATTTCTCTAGTTGCGTCCTTACTGTTTGACCAAAAAAAACTTGGAATAGTGAATGATATCAAATTTTCATAATCTATTGGTAATTTTTGTTTCTGAATTTAATTTTTGTTAGAATATAAGAGCGGGAGGAAAAAAATCTGATATAAGAACTGAAGGAGAAAAAATTATAAATGACGATAAAAAGAATAGATCATACCCCAAAAGAGATTAGGTTCGTTGGGAATCTGTGTAATGTCACCTCCTCCGTTCAGAAGCTCCCATGTCAATCTGGAGTTCCCTTGCAGTGCTGCTTCCTTTAACAAATTTATATTTGGGTAGGACTTCTTCTTTTGGTTGAGAAATTTTACAAGATCGGAATGTAAGTTTTGTGTTTCATCTGCAGTCCCAATTCCTATTGCAGAAGCCCAAAGGAAAAGGGCCTTCTGTCCCTCATTTTTAAAATGATTCACCAGTGCATCTATTAACGTCTTCGCATCTTCAGTTTTGAGGCTTGTGTTTGCCACAACATTGTGTAAGGCAGTTTTACCACTAATATCTCTTTCTTCTAGAGGATCCGATCCAACCTTCAACAGCTCTTTGACGGTTTCTAAGTGGCCGTAACGAGCTGCCAAATGTAGTGGAGTTCGTCCCCCGTAGTCAGTTTGTTCGAGAGTTTGTATGAGAATGGATTTGCACCACAGCCGCATAGAGTTGATCATGTCTGAATTACCGTACTTGGCGGCTTCATGCAGAGGAGTCTCTCCCTTGTTATTTCGACAACTTACTAAACCCGAGCCTCGTAGCAACTTCATTTGGAACAGATCCACGATGCGGGCGCCATTCTTTCCTTGGGCGGCATAATGCAAAAAGTTTTGTCCCCACTCATCCACAACATTTTCTAAATCATACCGATAAACAAGGAATTCACAAAATTTGTTTCTCCCACCAAGCGATGCAATATGAAGAACAGTCCTTCCTTTATGATCTACCTTCTTCACAAATTCATCTTCATATGCCTTAAAAAGTGATATGGAGACGTCATCTACATCATCATCTGAAGAAGTGCTACTCTCTAACCCCCATTCTGCTGAATAGTGTAACAGTGTTTTCCCTCCATCGTCAACTTCCCGCACCAGCTTGTCTTCAGCAGTATGGTGAGAGTGCAAGTTGAGCAAATACTTTACAATGGAGATATACCTGAAGGAAATAGCAGAGATTAAAAATCAAACACATACACATAAAAAAAAATTATTTAACACAGACAGTAATTTACCACCTTTGCTACTTGAGAGCAAAAAAATTATCATATATTATCCTCCTTATCTTTTACAAAGATATTCCAGTATATAAAGATTTTTGACCTAGACAAAAATTAATACAAACTTTAATGTCATAAACATGTTAGCAGAGAACAGCCCTAAACAAGGTCATATAGATTTAAATATAGTCCTTATGCATTACAAAATGTCCAATAAAAAAACATCATTTTATGCCAACGAGGATCCCACTAACAAACGCACGAAAAACCAAAAAGTCAAACAACGTTGACTACCATGCTACTGTTGCGGTTTACGAGGAGACCGCGGTGGCCACGGTAACCGAACGGTCTGAAGGAATGAGCTTACCGCGCTACCATCGCAGTTAAGAAATAGACCGCAATGGTCGTGGTAACCATCCACCGACGGACAACTAACTGACAGAGACGAACACCGCGTTACCGCAGAAGGCAAGAGAACAGACCGCGGTAGAGCGGTAACTGTACAGACTGACAGTGAGAGAAGCAAGCTGGCAGTTAACCGCGTTACAGCGGTGAGTGAGTTAAGAGGCCGCGGTAGTGCGGTGGTCACCGCGTTACCGCGAGCAGAAGATGGAGACGACGTGGTATGGCGGTAAGGGTTGACGAAGACTGATCTGTTGATTGGAGTTGACTGATTTGTTGACTCACGAGTTGGGCGAATTTCCAACACTCCCCCTTGAGCACAACTCGCGCCATTTTTGATTCCTAGCCGGTCTCTTTGAAAGTTGAAGCTCTTTGTGCTCAGTGCCTTGGTAAATATATCCGCCTATTGTTCATTTGACCTGCAAAAAATTAATGAAATCTCTCTGCCATTAATCAGTTCCTTGATAAAATGAAACTGTGTATCAATGTGTTTGTTGCGTTTGTGGAATACAGGGTTCTTCGACAGAGCTATGGTTGAATTGTTATCACAGAAAATCTTTGTTGCCTCTGTTTGCTCATTCCGAATTTCCTGCAGTACTCTTCTCATCCACATTGTTTGGCAAGATGCACTTGTAGATGCAACATACTCAGCCTCAGTTGATGATAAGGTGACAATAGGTTGTTTCTTTGAAGCCCATACAACAACACCACTTCCAAAATGAAAAACATAGCCAAAGGTGCTTTTCCTATCATCAACACTTCCAGCACAATCACTGTTTGTAAATCCTGTTAATTTGAAGTCATCTGTTCTAGAATATTGGATTCCAAAATTTTTGGTTCCACCGGTATATCTCAAAATTCATTTTCCAGCTATCCAGTGATTCTCCTTTGGTGATTCCATGAATCTGGAAATCAAACTGACTGCATACATGATGTCAGACCTTGTGGTTGTCAAATACATTAAGCTCCCTACTAGTTGTTTGTACAAAGTTGGATTAACATCTGAGCCTTTATCTTCTCTGCTCAATTTCAGTCCAGTCACCATTGGAGTAGGTGCAGACTTACAGTTTAACATATTGATTCTCTTTAAAAAATCCTTTGCATATTTAGACTGTGAAATAAAAATACCATCTTTATTCTGTGTTACCTCAATGCCTAAAAAATACTTCATCATTCCCATGTCTATCATTTCAAACTCTTTCATCATTTCTGTTTTGAACATTTCAATTGACATATTTCCAGTTAAGATCAAATCATCAACATACAAACATATTATCAGAATTTTACCTTCAACATTCACTTTGGTATACAATGTTGATTCACTGTCACATCTGGTAAATCCATTATTTGTGAAATAACTGTCAATTCCGCTATACCAAGCTCTTGGGGCTTGTTTCAAACCATACAATGCCTTCTTCAGTTTATAGACTTTGTCCTCTTGTCCTGATATTTCATATCCTGGTGGTTGTTCAATGTAGACTTCCTCTTCCAGATAACCATTGAGAAATGTTGACTTCACATCCATCTGGTGAACTAGCCATCTATTATGTGCTGCTAAAGCCAATAGTATTCTGACTGTGTCAAGTCGTGAAACTGGTGCAAAAGTTTCATTGTAATCTATTCCAGGTTGTTGTGCATAATCTTTTACCACCAATCTTGCTTTGTGCTTCTGCACTTCTCCATTTGCATTCAACTTGGTTTTATAAATCCATTTGACACCTATTACATCTTTGTCTTTTAGAAGACTTTGCAACTCCCATGTTTGATTGTTTTCTATTGAATCTATTTCATCATCCATTGCTGTTAACCACTTTTCTTCCTTGATTGCATTTTCATAATGAATTGGATCTTCAGCTTGTGAATAAAAGACAAATAGTGTAAATTGTTGAGAATTGTTCTCACCTTCATTTTGATTATAGATATTAGTCATGCTTCAGATTTTCTGCCTCCTCATGCTAGCCAAAGTTGGATTTGATAAGTCACTTGAATCTGTAGAATGTGGACTTGAAGGTCCTGTGCCAGAAATTTTTGCTGTGGTTGGGGTCTGCAGTCCTCGTGTTGCTGCTCTTGTATTACTTGTTGGTGTCAATTGTAGACCACTTGCTTGAGGTTGAATAGGAACAGTAGGTACATTAGTTGGAACAGTATTCTCATTCTCATTTTGAGGGATATTAACAGTGACATTGACTGTATTTTATTTCCTTCCATCCCATGCTTCATCTTCAATAAATTGGACATCCCTGCTGATTATAACTTTCTTGGTTGAGGGATTAAATAGTTTGAATGCTTTGGATTCTTCACTATATCCAACAAAGATGCATTTTTCTCCTTTGTTATCAAGCTTTCTTCTCAACTGTTCAAGAACATGTGCATATGAAACACAACCAAAAACTCTCATGTGAGACACACTATGCTTTTTACCTGTCCATGCTTCCTTAGGGATTATGTTCATCACATTTTTTGTAGGGCATATGTTCATAATATATGCTACACAAGATACAACTTCAGCCCAAAATTCATTTGTTAAGTGCTTGGCTTTTAACATACTTCTAGCCATCTCCATTATGGTTCTATTTTTCCTCTCAGCTACACCGTTCTATTGAGGTGTGTATCTTGTTGTGAACTCTTTGTGTATTCCATGCTCTTTGCAGAAATTTAAGAATTCTCTTGAAATGTATTCACCTCCTCTATCATTTCTCATCACTTTGATGAAACAACCACTATGTTTTTCAGCTAATGATTTAAAATTGACAAAAGTAATTAAACACTTCACTTTTCTATTTCAGAAAATACACCCATGTCTTCCTTGAATAATCATCTATAAAGGTCAGAAAATAGAAACTACCACCTATTGAAGGTGTCTGCATTGGACCACATAAGTCTGGATGAACTATTTCCAATGGGGCTTTTGCTCTAGTGGATTTCCCTACTGGGAAAGACTCTCTATGTTGCTTTCCAAGTATGCAACCTACATAAACACTCTCTGGTTTTTGAATTAATGGAATTCCCTTTACCATTTTCTTCTTATGAAGCAAATTCAAACCTCCAAAATTTAAATGACCAAATCTTAAATGCCAAAGCCAGTTCTCATCCTTTACCTCTACCTGAAAGACAGTTTGAATAACAGTTGATACCTCTTGTGCTTGTGCAAAGTTTGTACTTAAGGCTGGCTGAATTCTCAAAGGAAACATTCTATTGTTTGTCATGAGAATTTTTGCAATCATCTGGCCACTTGGGTATTTGTCTAAAATAGTGCATAACCCATTCTTGAAAGACACTCTATAACCCTTTTGAATTAACTGTCCTACACTCATCAAATTGTGTTTAAGACCAGGCACAAAATAAACATCAGAAATATATTTTTGCTCCCCCTGCTTGGTTAGAATATTGACATTCCCTTTTCCTTTAACTGACACTTTGTTGTCATTACCCAGGGTGACATCTGACTTAATATTCTCATCTAAACTTGTGAACAACTCTAAATTCCCTGTCATATGATTACTACAGCCTGAATCTAAAAACCAAACTTTTTTTTCACTAGCTTGAGCTACATTACAGGCTAAAAACATTGTGCTTTTATCAGGTCTATTGTCTTGACTCTCTCTAGAAAAGTTTGCATTTTGTCTACTCATTTCATATTGTTTCTTTCTACACTCATTCATGTAATGGCCAAACTTTTTACAGTAATGGCATTGAACCTGAGATTTATCATACCTTTGTCCTTGAGGAAAGTTTTGAGATGGGTTTTGGCTACTGCCTCTTCCACTTAAACTTGACTGGTTATTTCTTCCACCTCTATTGAAACCTCTTCCTCTTGCTCTGAAATTCGATCTACCTCTGCTTCTTCCTTGGTAAATTGAAGCTTGTGACTTGAATTAATGCTCCAATGACATATTTGTTGTTCTGCTGAGTCTGTGCTCATGAGAAATTAGTGAAGCATAAAGCTCATCAACTGAATACTGTGTGAGATCCTTTGTCTCTTCTATTGTGACTGCAATTGTCTCAAATCTTGTGGGTAAACTTCTTAAAATATTTTCTATAACTTTGACATCTTCTAGTGTCTGCCCATGTGTTCTCATCTGGTTTACTAGTCCCATTATCTGAGTAAAATATGAATCTACAAACTCATTTTCTTTCATAAACAGAGTCTCAAACTCTCTTCTCAGTATTTTCAACTTTGCAGTTTTGACTTTGTCCATACCTTGATATGCTATTTGTAATATGTCCCATGCTTGCTTAGACTTGGTAGTGGCTGATATTCTGGGAAAAATACTCTGATGTACACCTTGTAGAATAAATAAGTGAGCCTTTGAATCCTTCTTCTTGTTATCCTTCAACAAATTTTTATCTGCTTGTGTCAGGGCATTGTATGTTGTTGCATCTGCTGGTTCTGGAAACCCATTCTCTACATACTCCCATAAATCTTGTGAACAGAATAATGCTCTCATTGTTATAGACCGGTAATCATAATTCTTTCCATTCAATTGTGGAATTTGAGGATTACTCAAGCTTGTGCTTGCTACCATGATTTACAGACTCTCTACAACTAACATTAGGCTCTGATACCACGTGAAGGAAATAAAAGAGATTAAAAATCAAACACATACACATAAAAAAAAATTATTTAACACAGAACAGTAATTTACCACCTTTTCTACTTGAGAGCAAAAAAATGTCATATATTATCCTCCTTATCTTTTACAAAGATATTCCAGTATATAAAGATTTTCGACCCAGACAAAAATTAATACAAACTTTAATGTCATAAACATGCTAGCAGAGAACAACCCTAAACAAGGTCATATCGATTTAAATATAGTCCTTATGCATTACAAAATGTCCAATCAAAAAAGTCCTTTTATGCCAACGAGGATCCCACTAACAAACGCACAAAAAACCAAAAAGTCAAACAACGTTGACTACCACGCTACCGTCGCGATTTACGAGGAGACCGCGATGACCACGGTAACCGAGCGGTCTGAAGGAACGAGCTTACCACGCTGCTGCCGCAATTAAGAAATAGACCACAGTGGCCGCGGTAACCATCCACCGACGGACAACTAACTGCCAGAGACGGACACTGCGCTACCGCAAGAGGTAAGAGAACAGATCGCGGTAGAGCGGTAACTGTATGGACTGACGGTGAGAGAAGTGAGCTGGCGGTTAACTGCATTACTGCAGTGAGGGAGTTAAGAGGCCGCGGTAGTGCGGTGTTCACTGCGTTACCACGAGCAGAAGATGGAGACGACGCAGTATGGCGGTAAGGGTTGACGAAGACTGATCTGTTGACTCGCGAGTTGGACGAATTTCCAACAATACCCTCTTTCAATGCCCTCCCTAAACAACTTTTCAAAGTGAAACGCAATAATTTTGTTCCATCTTTCAAGTTGTCCAACTTCACAGCCTGACAAAAGCTTTGCCAATACTGCGGTGTGCTTGTTGTCCTCAATAGATACCACCACTCTGTCAATTTGTGAATAAATTAAATCCAGTTTTTTATTTTCACAACAGAGAGCCCAAATTATTTCTACAATAGCTATTGCATGATTTTTTCTTGCTGTATCCCTTAAAGCATAATTTAATGACATAGGCACTTCTTTATCTTCTATCTCCTCATTCTGAAAAAGAAGCCATTTCACAATTTTTGAGAAACCATCACCATCATCCTTATATTCAGCTTTCAGGTCATCCAACTGGGACGGAGTTGCAAAGTGTCGTAACCAGTATATGACCTCTATGTCTCCATTCATCAGCGAGTAAAGGAATGCGATTATTCTCCCCTTATCATCAAGAGAAACTCCCAAATATAATTCCTTTCTCAGTAAATCTGCATGAGTCACGATATGGCCAAACTAAAGCAATTCGATTCCCAAAAACTTCAAAGAAACTCAAAATAAAATTAATAATTACTTATAGGGAGTTCTTGGCACATGAGTTGGGGTTTGTCCACATATAATCATCCTTCTTGGCAATGAATAAACTTGAATTTTTCCATCTGTAACTGGAAAACAGGGACCAACAGTGGGTAAGTCAGGTGCATCATAGGCAAAGCCATCTAGAACATGTGCCTCTCGGTTGTCGAGGATTCCTTGATTGTTGATTACTTCTTCAAGTGTTGCCAATCGATATTCTTCTGAAGTTCATCTGCTCGCATGTATACATTTAAACTCCATCTGCTTAACGTTTCGTAAACAAGATTTTCACAGAATTATTAGACATGTCTATAAAACATGAATAAATAAAATATTAAATTGCATTTGGTCTATAAAAGCTAAAAAAAAATTAAATCCCGTAATCGTGTTTGTGAATTTATGCATTACACCGAGCAAGTGGCGTGAACTTGGAATAAATAGAGCTGCTAACTCTTCCCCGTCTTTGAGAGCTTGGTGTTGAAGGGCAGAGAAATACGATTTTTCTGGATAAAGTACTCACATGAATGGAATAGAATATTTTATGAGTTGAGGGAAATGGAAATAAAGCACTTTGTTTTCTTCAATGTTCTTTAAAATAAGCCATAATCAGTGATAAAGCGCCTCGATTCCTTCAATCATTTTAATTTTTCTTTAAAATATGCCATAATCAGTTATAAAGTGCCCCGATTCCATCCATCCTTTTAATTTTTCTTTAAAATAAGCCATAATCAGTTATAAAGTGTCCCAATTACTTCGATCATTCCACTGTACATCAATTCCTTTAATTGTTCCACTATACACAAATTCCTTTCATTGTTCCATACTCCATAGTACACCAATTACAAAAACCACGAGACCAAATGCCATGTTGAATGATTAAAAAATAAAAGAATGGATGCTTTGTGCTTCCCACTAGCTAGCTGGTTGCAGTGATTGGGATTCTTTGAGAGGGGGACCCAGGCTAGATGGCGAGCAAGATTAGGTTATAGCATTAATTATTATATCACCATTAGAATCTAAGATGGTTGCTTGCTTTTACAATTATTTGCTAGACGATTTTTGTAAATTTACACCTACAAAACCCGGTTGATTTTCGAAATCGACCATTCAGGTTTACGATGACATGCAAGATGATTGCAACATCTACCATGTCAGATCATTTTTCGTTAGTTTTTTCACTGCTCGTATTTTTTCTAAGAACTTCATGTTTTCCATCTTCGCGTTCTCCTTGCATCATTGACAGCATGACACAATATGCCCCAGTAAATCACGTTTATGACCTATTTATTTCAATCTTTTATTTGATATTATTTTTATCATTTGATGTTTCATTGCTGAGAGCTAGGGTTTTCACCTGACTATGCAAATTTTATGAGATACAAAACCCTACCATTCCAGCGAAAAAAATGATAAGAAAAAGATAGGCAAGGTCGATGTCGATGTGGATGTGGGTGCTCCCCGCAGCCAAAAAATCATCGTTTTTTAAGGGATTCTCATCATCAAAAGTAAGAGTTTTCCCACTCTTATATGTGTGCTTTTTATAGCAAGAATCAATACAAATCTATTTTTTTTAATATAAATGGAAATGGAAAAGGAAATAGGAAAGAGGATCCACAGCATGTTTCAATAATTGTGATAGTAGTTGTTTATATAATGTCAAATTTTTTTATCAATATTGGATCAATAGTTGTGACTTAAAAGTTAGTGTTAATGATTACTACCCATAATTAAACAAAATGTATTCCTTTGATCTAAAAAGAAATCAATCATGTGATTCCACATCAACGCTCAATAAAACATGTTGTGAATGCACAAGTATAGGTCTCACTCTTTTTTTTGGGATTTTTTGGACACCTTGACAAAAAGCATGTTGATGTGGCATCATATTTGATGATGTGGCCCTGAAACCTCAGTTATAAGCAGAGGAATTTCCAAGTAAGTTGCTGTAAAAAATTGAGAGTGATTTGAAATTTCCACATAGGATAATTAGAAGTGTGAAGTTAGGGTGCTCAACTACTAGATCCTCTCCCCTAGTTATAGAAAAGAAGAGGCAGATGCAATGCTTTATTTGAATATAAATGAAAATGGAGATCCATAAAAAAGAAATAGAAATGGAAAAGGAAATAGAACAATAGTGGAAATGAAGAGGCAAATACAATTCCGAATTGTGAACTAGTGCAACAAGTTTGTGAAATATCTACCAAAATGGGTGGTAAAATAATGAGAGTGCCAGTGTGCTAAAAAATGATAAGCTAGAGGTTAAGCCCATAAGACATACACAAGGTGTCAGAAATTCAGAGCAATTACAATCCAAGATCCGCTCTACAGTTCTTTTACTAGATGCAACGACAGTGGCCTAGATAACAGTGTCCTAGGTACAAGCACAATTTGAATTGCCATGTGACTGTCTTGAGGATGCTGGTGAGGGAGAGGGAAATGGGGATATCCATGATTAGGGGGTGTATTCAAGTGGAGGAAATGGAAAAGCCTATGGAATTCTTATTTTTGTTGCACAACCAAAGTGATTTTAAGCTCACTCTACAAGCTTATAATTCTCTATTAGTCATCATGACAAGGCTTGATATAGTCACCACATCACAGGGTCTTTATGAGGATATGATCAAGAGTGGAATTAAGAGGAAGTATATGTGGAACAACTTATGGGTTATGAAATTTTAGGAAAAGAATACTTAGTTTACAAGTTGAATAAATCTCTTTTATGGGTTAAATCAAGCTCCTTATGTCTGGTATTCTAGGATTAACATTTATTTCATGAAGAAGGGATTCAAAAGAAGCCACTCAAAGGCCACCTTGTATGTCCAATTTATTGGTAATGATATTCACATGGTTTTCCTTTATGTTGATGATCATATTTATATAGGTAACAACAAAGTTCTCATGGAAATTTTTTAAGAAGAAATGAAACAACAATTTGAAATGCAGATTAGGGAATCATGCATTATTTTTTTGGTGTAGAAGTGCGATGCAAACAATTTTTTAGATCCTACAAATAAATAATTTAACCCTCTATACTTCAAAGAAAATAAGCACAATAAAATAGAGACCAAAGAAAATATGGAGATTCTTACTCCTTTCTCAAACTATACTCTATTTTTTATTATTTTGAACTTGTTCATGACATTCACCAAAAGGAAAAACCTCCTTCCTACATTAACAACTACCCCCTTTTATCCACCAAAAGCCCCTAATTCAACTCCTATGAAGACTACAAAGTAACAACAATCCAAAACCCTTAAATCAATTCCTATGATGACTACATAGTAACTTCATTCTAAAATAGAGTAATCAGCAATAAAATGATGCAAACGATTCTTCAGATCCTGCAAATAAAGAAACTAACCCTTTGTACTATAGAGAAAATAAGCACAATAAAATAAAAACCAAAGAAAATGTGGATATTCTTACTCCTCTATCAAACTATACTCTATTTTTTATTATTTTGAATCTATTCATTACATTCACCAAAGAACAAAATCTCCTTCCTACATTAACAACTATCCCCTTTTATCCACCAAAAGCCTCTAATTCAACTCCTACAAAGACTACAAAGTAACAACTGTCCAAAACCCCTAAATCAACTCCTACATAGACTACAGAATAATTGTAGTCTAAAACATAGTAATCAACACCTAATTTAATTCCTACAAAGACCACTAAAAACAGTAGATCAACTCCTAAATAACAGTAGGTCAACCATAGTCAAGAAATAGTTGCATCATCATAGTAGATAAACTCCTAAATAATAGCAAGTCAACTGCAATCAAGAAGTAGGTTGCATCAAAGTGTAACAAAGATTAGAAGGTATATTTCTCTCAAACCAACTAGAATAGAAAGAGCTATTGAGCTATACGGCTTAAGAGAGAGACCATCATGTGTACAAATGGTAGACTTTGTTTTCTCTTACTCCTCCCTCTACAATGAATTTAACCACAGTGTCTCCTCTATAATAACATTCACTCAGCTCACGAGATCAACTAGGACTCCCATCACAATGTTTTCATTAAGCGAGTGAGAATGTAGAGGGGAGAGGGCTTTTTATTCAAGGGCATGTCCTGCAAGGTGAATGTCACATCTAGAAAACCAGTCGCAAGTTGCAGGGAAGGAGAAATCGTGACAATATTAACATACACCAAGGGTTGGGTAGAAGAATCAAAGGGGTCAATAATCAAGTTAGCCTGGAGTGAGACAAAAACGAGTCCATGTACATCTACAACTCACTATTAGCCTTTGCCACTGGTTTATTCACATTATGTTTTGTTCGATCGAGATGAATGGTGTCATCATCGATGTGATCTTGTAGCTCGTATCATACAATGCTCAGTATCATACCCGTTGACGTGATGGTACTGACAAAAAGAATTTGCATCATACCAATCAAGATATGGTTCCTTGAGAGGTTGTGGGTTTTCAAAAGTTATGATCTTGTCCTTCAACAACTTTTACAAGATGGAAAAATAATATTCTACTAACTTTGTAAACCTCCTCTTATGTCTGAGGTCATTATCATTTGTTGCGATGACTACATTCATAACAGCTTTACATCTTCTTGAGATGGATACAATAGATTTTCCTTTTGAACGGGAATGTGAGGAAGGTCCTCTGAATTGAACTACCATTTGTTGATACTCTCATAATGTGACAAACAGATGCGCAAAGGAAGGGTATTTCATTAGGGAAAATTTTTCTTGCCAAGCTCTTTGCAGGTTACCTATGAACACCTTTTGCACATTAGAGTTGGGCAGTGGATACAAGATCTATGAAAAGAGCGCTTGGTATCACACTATGAAATCAATTATCTTCTTGTTATCCCCTTGCTTACATTGGACAAGATCTGAGAAGGTCATCTTCATACCGATGTTGGCTTGGAACTAATGGAGAAACTTATTTACAGGTTCATCAAATGAAAATATAGAATTGTCGGGCAAGGAAAAATACCACTTGAGTGTTGTATCCTTGAGAGATCGAGGAAATAATTTTTCCATCAAAGCATCATGATGGAATAAATCCATACACTTGGAATTAAAGGATGACACATGTGTTTGTGGATCCCCTTTGCTGCCATATTTCTCAAACTTGGGAATCTTCATTCCTTGTGGAAAGGGAGTACTTAGAATTGCTACCAACAATGGGCTATGTTGGAAGAAGGGCTGAAAAATAAGCTAGGTGGAGGCCTGAGATAGGCTTACCAACTAGTTTTGCATTTGACCCATGTTCTAGAGAAGAGCATTTAGAACAAGGTCAAAGGATGATAAAGGCCCAATGGAGCCACCAGAACCACCTTCAGAGCCACCTCCGGGGCCACCGTTGTGACTACTATTGAAGTCACCACCACCAGTAGGGCCTCCACCGGAGCCACCTCCACTACTAAAACCACCACCATGGCCTCAACCAAATCCACCTCTGCCAATACCACCCACGTTACCAAAATTACCATCGCTCATTCCACCAGAGCCCCCACCACTAGAGGCAGTAGGAGGGGTGAAACTAAACCCAAGGGGTACATTCTACTCACCTTGACAGAAGGAGGTTTTAGAGAGGCAGAGGAAAAACTGATCAAAGGGCCTATCTCGGCCATGCATACATATGTGGTGAGCATTGAAACACCTATTTGTCTTTCATAGGTATCAAGCACTTATGCTTGAGTAGTGTCTGACCTAGGTTTATACGAGGGGATATAAATTTCAGCAAGGACACGTGAGAATTCTATACCTGTCTGATCCTTCCCTAACAGATGTCTCACCTCCCTAGTAAGCCTAGCAGCTCTTTCCATGCTCGGTGCTCTATCCAAATGCTTTATAAGGTCTGGCAATCTATTATCCAATGCTAAAAGGTTTTCTTCAAGGATATGCACAGTCTTATCCTTGTCCATGGATGAAGTTGTAGGGGATGCTGGAGGGGTAAGAGCGTGAGTGGTCTCATCTATGAAACCCATCTCATTAGCATAACCTATAGGAAAACTAGTGGTAAATCCAATAGCTAGACCAATGGAAAAATTAGAGGCAAAACTAGAAGTGGCCTTAATCTTTTCCATCAGTAGGTGTCACACACTTCTCCTAACAATGTATGTGAAAGTCGTAGACTGGGTTGTGATGCTCATAAACCTTCACAACACTCAGGGTTACAACAATCTCTAGGTACAAGGGAAAAGTCTCAACACAGGTGAGTGGATAGACGTTGTTTATGTCGGGTTCACCAAAAATGTAAGAGAGGGGGACCGACCACGTCAAGGCTCCAAGTCATGAAGAGTTAAGATTAGAAGGATACCCTAGCTTACCTCACTCTAATGGGTGTTTTAGGATGAGGATCAAGAATGAAGGGTACTCTCAAGTGCCTCTATCACTCTACAAACTTGAAAATTTAATTGGGGCTAGACAAGCCAGTCTTTGGAGTCCAAATTGTACCTTAGACAGCTCTTTATCCAAGGATGGTAGCATGGGTTTGGGAAGATAGCGTGGCTTATTGGTGTGTCTCTGGCGCATTAGTGTTCATACAACCAAAAAATGTAAAATGCAGTAAGGAATGCCAGAAACCTACTTAACAGCCTAGCTAACTAACTTTAATGGAATAAATAGAATGATAAAGTATGAAAAGTAAGTACAAAAATGATAAAGTGTGAAAAGTAAGTACAAAAATGATAAAGTAAGTAGATAAAAATGAGTGACGAATATCAACTCACTGAAACACCAGTTTGCTAGCGAGCTCCAAGCACATGTTCACCTACATACAAGCAAGAAGGGAAAATTGTTGGGGCTTTATAGGGGTTTACCTTAGTCAAACCCCTACTTTGGTGTTTCCACCTCCACGAACAACCAAAAAAACAATAGAGTAGAAAGTATGATAAGGGAGATAGAAATAAATGCACAAAACACTAGAAAATATAAAAACTACTATATCAAATCATAATGTGAAAGTAAAATGATGTTATACCACCTCCACCCAAAGGCACTCAAGGCCAATGAAGGGAGAATGCAAGGTAACAAACTTGGGAAAGTCACTACAGTCGCAACTATGACGAAGGGAGGTTTCATAAGACTCCAAGTTTGCATCTTCTATGGTAGAGAAACACGTGCAAGGATGAAGTTGTTGGAGTAACCAGTTGCTACAATGCTCAATGAAGTTATGAAAATGCTATAATTGTGAGAAGATGTGAAAGATTGAATGAAAAATGTTTAAGGGTATGAAAGAGATGAAGTGATAGTGAATGTAATGGATTTGAAGACCAAAAGGAGACATTTTGAGTGAATTGATCACACAGAGGTGTTACAAACCGTCCTCAATGAGGAGTGTAACATTCTTGTGAACTCAAGGGTAGGAATTTGTCAAGGATGGCAGTGCATTGGGCAGACATTTGTGTGTCGTGCTTGCGTCCCTAATGAAAATTTCCTCACCAACACACAAAACACACACCAAGTAGATGCATTTCAGATAGGTGATGTGAAATTTCGCCTTCGGATTTGATTTTCTAAGGTGAGGGTATGCAAAAGGGAAATTTACACAAGGGGTGCAAATTCGCTCCTATACACTATGCATTTATTTTTCGAACATATGAAGAATTGAAATACACTTTTTACTCTAGCAAAAACTTGTCATAAATTTTGAAGGTGAATTTTATTACATTCCTATTGTGTAAGTAACCAAAAAAATTATTAAATTCTTATAGTTTTGTAAAATTATAGGTTGGAAAACACTAGTTGCTATAAAACCTACAACCACGTACTATTGTAAAACCCTCTACATGCAAATACCATATTGGTTAGTTACCCCTCAACTCAATTTTGTCAGTTTTGTGTATCCCCCACCATCAAATCCTCCCTAACCTCTCCTCCCTTGAGCTTTCAATAAGAACAATGAGCTAAATGATAACCGACATTGTGTTTTCCAACCTCCAATTATACTATGCATTTACTTTTCCATCATATGAAGAAAATGAAATACAATTTTCACTTTAACTAACAATTGTGGTAAATTTGGAAGGTGACTTTCATTGCATTTTTGTTGTATAAAATAGAAAAAAAAATCATTACAAACATATTGTCTATGTATAATTAGAGATTGGAAAACACTTGGTGTTATGAAACCTGCAACCCACGTACTGTTGTAAAACTGTCTACACATAACAACACAATTGGGTAGTCACTCTCAGGTCAATCTGGCTAGTTTTATGTATCCCCCACCTGCAACTCCTCCCTGATCTCTCCACCCTTGAGTTTTGAACAAGCACAATGAAATAACTCACAACCCACTATGTTTTTCTAACCTCCGATTATTTTGTGCATTTATTTTTCCATCATATGAAGAAAATGAAACACAATTTTTACTCGGAATAATAGTTGTGGTAAATTTTGAAGGTTTCTTTCTTTACAATCATACTCTATAAATAACAAAAGGTTTTCATTATAATCATACTATCTATGCATAATTGGAGGTTGGAAAATATAGGGTGTTATGATTATGAGGATATGAATTATTATAAAAGTTTGTTAAATACTACACAAATGAGTTCTATGAGTACTCTATGTACCTGCATGAAGATACTTTCTTGCAACAAAAGGTTCTTAAATACATACCAATATTATCACCTTACATTTGTATAAAATGTAGAGTTTATAACCTCAAAGATATTGAGGCAAGATTATTATAATTCATCTAAGAATGAAGCCATTTAAGTTATGCTAAATTTCAAAGGTTCCAATAGGAAGAACATTGTATAGAATACACTAGATGATTTGCATAATCTAGGGATCCATGACCAATTTATAAATCATTTAGAAGAATGTTATTTAAACAGTTCAAAAAGTAATTGTTGTTATCCTAGATGACTAATTTTTTTAATTTATTCAAATATTATATAAATAATAGGAGTAGACACAAATAGTAAGAAAATATGATGTAATATTTATGTATTAAATTAAGAAAGCTATAAACTAAATATTGAAAAAAATTGGTAAAAAAAAAGTCAACTAAAGATCACAATGAATATTAAGAGAGTGGAATGCTTAAAAAGAAGTAAGGTTTAATAATAATATACAAAAGGGTGATAAAATTAACAAATGGATAATAGACTAAAAATGGACATTATAATCCTAATTAAATAAATGTAGTAAATAATAAGGGATTAAGTAAAGCATAAAACCTAGAGGATTCTACAAGTTGGATTCCCAATCTCTCTCTTTTTTAAAAATTAAACTCAATTTATTCAAATGGTATCATAAATATAAAACAAAAAAACATATTATAGAATTAAATATTCAAATGTTAAATATATTAGAAATAAAAAAATAAAAAAAACATAAAATATTGTGAATATTGTAAAAAAGAGAGATTTTTAAATAATAGTAACATTAGAAAAATAATAAAAATTAATATACAATTTATTTTAAAAAGCACATATATCAAATAAAGACAAATTAAAGTTCAATGTCAAATTAAAACATTCTAAGAGTAAGACTGGGGAGCGAGCCAAGAGAGGGGTGTATGTTGTTTGTAAGGCTGGCTGAAAATTTTATGGGGGAGTAGGGGGGGAGCGCACCGGGAGAGGGGTATATGCTCATGTTCGTATTCTTCGAGAGAAATAAATGCAGTCAAGTTTGAGTTTTCTGACGACAAAACCTACTACCGTCTCCGTCACCGTCATTGCCTCCGTAAACTTCCATTTCTTCTGCTCCGTCACGATGCGTTCTATCTACACTTTTTGTTTGTATGTCTCTTATAATTAAATACTCTAGTAATAAGTTTACAAAGACCTAGGTAGGTGATATTTAAGGCGTTGTCTATAGCGGTGACAATTTGCACCGGATGGCCATCTGATGCCATGGATACACTTGTGCAAAACCCCTGCAAGTCTTTGTTGATAGTTTGTACCAACCTGCCTGCCCGCCGTTGTATCCCATACGTTAGCCCTTGCCGTCGACCTGCCCTCTGCAATCAAGGCAGCAAATAGAGAATAGAGGTGAGGGAAATTATCTTGGAGGGATTGAGTGAAGAAGCATTCAAAATATCTACAACAGCCCGCTAACCATATTTCTAACAAAAACAAAAAATTAATAGGATTCTAAAACGCCCATAAGCGGAAAGAAAGCCATGAAAAGCCATGACATTGTTGATTAACTAATCACAAAATCTGTTTGCCGGAATAGTCGAGAAAAGAGAAGACACAAAAGAAAATTTAGAAAATAACCTGGTGTTGCGAAGTTTGTTTGGTGCAGATCATGCTGGTCGCTCCTCGGCTATTGCCTGAATGACTATGTGAATGTCGTCTCTCAGCTGTGCCCCACGACTGGAAATGGAAATACCAAAACTTAACTGGAGCGCCAAAATAACATTAAAGGTGGTAGGCAGCTGCATCGAGCTTGGTAAATGAAAGCATTTATGTCTCATTAATAAGTTGTAGCAAGTTGGGCGATGGCGGTGCTGGTTGGCAATGTCTTGGGGTGCCTGGGAGTTGATGCAAGACAGGCGAGGACACGCGAGGCTGACAAGGGTACTTGATAGATACCGTTATGATGGTGGAGGATCGACATAGGCCCATCGATGGTGATGGAAAATTGTCGCCTCCATAGCCAGTGCCGTCATATAGGGGTCGCGATTTCTTTGGTTATTTGAATTGCCACACCTGTTCAAGCTTCGTACTTTTCTTGGGAGTAGTTTATGGGCTACTTTTAAATATCGGCAAAGGCTATCCAGCCCCTAAAATGGCATGGCATATGCCCTCCTGCATCCATGGCCATGGTTGCCCCTGCGGCAAAGGCAACGGCTATCCAACCCAAAAAAAATGCACCCAGCATGGATGCATGAGCATGGATGTTGGATGCCTCCCATCTGCAGCCACTGTCAGACTCCGTATTTTCTTGTACGTTTTATTGTGCTATAGGTTTACGTGCCCACTAATAATTGTCTGCACATAGTTATTAATTATATTATTTGTAATTTTTATTAACTATATTATGTGTAATTGAAATTGTTTTAAATGGTTATAAATGTTTTTGTAAATTAAGTATATGATTTGTAATATTTATATTAAAATTTATATTTATCATTAGATATTTATATTTTATAAAATTTATGTCTTGTTTTAATAAAATAGAACTTTAAAAATAATTTTGAATAATTTGAATAGTTAATGTATTTTATTTTTTATTATTATCTTTATGTAAGTGAAAAAAATTTAGATAAAATTAATTTATAAAAAGATTCAAATAATATGATCAATTATGAATTAGAATGATTGTTTTAAGTAGTTATTATTAAATGTATTTATAAATGAATTATATGATTTGTAATTTTTATGTAAAGTAAAAATTTATATTTTATAAAATTTATATTTATCATTAAATATCATTAAATATTTATATTTTATAAAATTTATGTCTTGATTTAATAATATAAAATTTAAAAAATAAAAAAATTGAGTAATTTGACTAGTTAATGTATTTTACTTTTTATTTTTATCTCTATGTAAATGACAAAAAACTTAGATGAAATTAATTTATAAGAGGGTTCAAATAATACTATCAATTATGAATTGGAGTGTTTGATAACAAAATGTTATGGAATTAAATATTCATCAAGAATAAATTGACAAGTTCATCTATAACCACCAAGTATTTAATCTTATTAAATATTAAATTTCTAGCAAACATTGCATCTTATATCTTACACATGGTTGTTTCTTTTTGTTTCATTATTGTTCTAGGTTCATATATTAGAAATATTTTGTTATCATTTTGCTAAGTCATTGATGGTCTTATGCTAATGGAAAGGGATTTTGAGCCCTTTAAATATTGCTTTACCAATATTATCAAAATAATATTATTTTTATTTTCACAAGCATAATATTAAAAATAGTATTCAAACTTAAAAAATGCAATCATATGATTGAATTGTTTAACTTATAGTCCTTGTTTAAATTGATTGCTATAGTAATAATAATAACCATTTAAAACAATTTCAATAATATAAATTAAAAAATCTTGTAAGTTGCAATTAAGCATAGAAAATTAAAATTTTAATGCAAATTTTTCTCTCATAGCTTTATTTTACCATAGTACTCTATTTTTTTCTATAGGAATAGTCTTAAAGAAGGATGAGACAATTAAAAATTATATTGTAATACCATCTTTTACACTTAAAATTTAGATTTATAACCACATGTTTAAGCATATAAATGTTTGTTATCATTTTTATGGGACCCCTTTGAAATAAATATACTGTAAGGTATCAACTCTTATACCTTGTTAGAAATTTAATAATTAATAAGATTAAATACTTGGTGGCTATAGATCCACTTGTCCATTTATCTATCTATGTGATGAATATTTAATTCCTTGAACTTTTATGATCAAACACTCTATTCATTACTAATGATATTCTTTGAACCTTTTTACCTAAGATTTTTTTCTAATTTTCTTTCAATTTACATAAAGTAAGAATAAAAAGTCAAATAAATTAACTAACTAACTTATTCAAACTTAGAGTTAAATAACATAATCTAAATATGGTTTTGTTTATATAGACTAACAAATATTTCTTATAATTTTCTAATAATTAACTATAAATTTTTAAAATTGCAATCTAAAATTCTCCTTCACCTTAGAATTAATTAACACAATTTAAATTTTATTTTATTTATTTGTTTTAAATATTTTTGATATTTTTTTAATAATTAAATATAAAATTTTAAAATTTCAATCTAAATTTCTCCATATCTTTTTTTCATAGTATCCTAACAGAATACACCTTAAAGAAGGATAAAACAAATTAATATTAGATTATTAATATCATGTTTTAGATATGTTTTTTATGGTTAAAATGTGTATTGCATAATTAATCTTGGATAATTTCAAGTGCATTAGTTTTACTAGATATGTTAGTGGGGTTTGATGACCTACATAATTTGTCCTTATACATTGTGTGGTGTTGTGTCATCATATTATAAAAAAATATTGTAAGATATAAGATGCAATGTCTTGTTAGAAATTTAATATTTAATAAGATTAAATAATTGGTGGTTATAGATGGACTTGTGAATTTATCCCTAATGAATATTTAATTCCTTAAATTTTTATTATCAAACACTCTATTCATAATTGATAGTATTCTTTGAACCTCATAAATTAATTTTATCTGCCTTAAATTAAATTGAAATTAAAATTAAGTATATGAATTTTGAGTAATTTAATTAATTAGTGTATTTTAATTTTTATAATTATCTTTATCTAAATGAGAAAAACTTAGATAAAATTAATTTATAAGAGGGTTCAATAATAATATCAATTATGAATTAGAGTTATTGTTTTAAGTGGTTATTATTAAGTGTACTTATAAATCAATTATATGATTTGTAATTTTTATGTAAAGTGAATATTTATATTTTATAAATTTTATATTTATCATTAAATATCATTAAATATTTATATTTTATAAAATTTGTCTTGTTTTAATAAAATTAAAGTTTGAAAATAAATTTGAGTAATTTTATTAGTTAATGTATTTTACTTTTTATTATTATAAATGGAAAAAAAACTTAGATAAAATTAATTTATAAGAAGCTCAAAGAATACAATTATGAATAGAGTGTTTGATAATAAAAGGTTAATGAATTAAATATTCATTAGGGATAAATTGGCAAGTCCATCTATAATCACTAATTATTTAATCTTATTAAATATTAAATTTCTAATAAGGCACTGCATCTTATATCTTACAATATTTTTTTATAATACCATAAACACAACACAACATAATGTATAAGAACAAATTATCTAATTCATAATTGATAGTATTATCTGAACTCTTTAATAAATTAATTTTATCTAAGTTTTTTTTCATTTACGTAAAAATAATAATAATAATAAAATACATTAACTAATCAAATTATTCAAAATTATTTTAATTTTTTCATTTTATTAAAACAAGACATAAATTTTATAAAATACAAATATTAAAAATCATATACTTAATTTATAAAAACACTTAATAATAACCATTGAAAACAATTTTAATTACAATTAATAAAAATTACAAATAATATAATTAATAATTGTGCAGAGACAATTATTAGCGGGCACATAAACCAATAGCGCATAATATATACCACTAGCATTCACTCCTTATTGTGTGCAATGGGTATGTCGAAGATGTGTGGAAGGTTAATTAGGATAAATTATGGTCTATTTTTTGCATACATTTATGCAGTACAAGAGGTCAATTGATAAGCCATTTAGCAAATGATGGTGTTTATGCAACAAATGTCTCAATAGAGAAGTGATAGTTTCAAATCAACTATGCATCCACTTAGAGAGATCCAAACATGATTGAAATAAAACTTCTGAATTAGGAAGAAAATCAAGCTTCATTATCAACAAGCTCATGTTATGTTTTCAATATGGAGAGAGGGAGAGAGAGAGACAGGGAGAGATAGGGATAGAAGGAGGGAGACATAAGGTGGAAGAGTGAGATAGAGAAAGAGAGTGATGAGAAAATAGGTAGGTAGGAAGATAGAGATAGAGATGGAGAAGGAGACAGATATGGAGAGAAGGAGAGATAACTTGGTGTTGTAGGCCACCACCAAGTGAGACATAAATTTGGTATATAGCGCCTTATTGTGGGGGCTTACAAGGGCATTGTTTTCCATTTACCTTATATATTGTTTGCATTTTGTATTTTAGGGTTTTGACATTGTGGCCAAGTTAAATAATACTATATAACTTGCTAATCCAACCACACTCGGAGCGTAAGCATTAGAACCATTCCTCCAGCAATTAGGTGTAATCTTAAGGTCACAAGATTGCCTATCTATGGCGACAAGTGTGTATCCCCTGCCAGAATTTGTCCCCAACTGAACTTTGAACTTGGATGTCCTAATAAAGCATGGATTCGCCTTCAAGCCATGATCTCACTAACTCAAAATGAAAATAAAAATAAATCAATGGTCTTCGAGGCACACCTACTTTGGTCATTCCTTAATATTAAATAATTTCAATTTCAATGTAGGTCGTAATTTTTTGTCAGGCAAACAAGGAGGACTGAACCCAGATCTATACTGTTAATGCTTGGTTTTCCAATTTTGCAAATAGGGCTTTTAGAATCAGAACTTCAAATTCATGACAACATAGGGAAGTTTTGAAATACAACTTAATATATGAGTTTTGAATTTGGGACCGAGTAATCAAATCATGGCTTTGTGGGAGGGACCAAGATATCATAAGTAGTGAAAAATTTAAGAAACAAGCTCAGTCAACTGGAACCCATGATCATCGGTACCTCCACACATTTCAAAAGTATGGCCAAGAGTTCTCATATTGTGTCTTAAATGGCTGAAACTGCTTCATATTCCATAATATACCTAATTAAGGATCTTCAGTTTCAAGAGCAAGTATGAAGCGACAAGAGCTGCCAGCAAAAAAAATGTGTATATACAATGATTCCTTAACTGATAGAGAATGTTACATAGCATAAATGTCCATCAGATAACCTATGAACCCGTGAAAACCATAAAAATATTGCTGAATGTATGAACTGTAGTTGATAAAATAAAACTATCCTTTCATTGAATATAATTCAATAAGATATGAGAATAATCATTATTACTATTCAAAATATAAATATTAGAAAATAATATTCTGACAAAATACTTTCACTTTATTGGCTGGTTGACCAAGTAATTTTATTCATGTCAAGGAGTAACAAGTAAATTTAAATATAGTTATATTGGATGGGGATAAGGTTTTCTTCGCAATCTGATCTTTAATTGACTAAAATCCATTTCACTAAATTCTTTCCACCATGATTGGCATCCCATGTTGGGGATTGAGAGTGATAAAGGAGACAAGCGCATGCCTATACCTTCTACTCACACTAAATATGAAGCTCCTCACCATCATAGTCACCACAACCTTTGCTTCTAACAAACCATAGTTCTGGCCTATGCACGCTCTTGGCCCACTAGAAAATGGAATGAAGGCATAGGGATGATTGTTTGTAGCTTTGCTTACTCCCTCTCTAAAATGCTCTGGCCTGATCTCATTTGCATAACTTCCCCAGTATCTAGGGTCCCAGTGCATTGCTAATATGTCTCCCACCACATTCACGTCCAAGGGAAACCATGGAGCTCCCACTTGGGATTCTCTTGTCCCTCAACCTCTATTTACACTAGCAGGCATCTCAATCTCGTAGGAGAGTCGTACGCTAGGGGTACACATTTAACATATAAACATGACTTACACAAGGTTACTTCACATTTCATCTAGTAGTCACACATCTACACATATCATGTTTACATTATTTCACAATTAACTAGCTTACACAAAGGTTCATCACAAAAGGTACACATAAGGGATCGTACATGATGTCCCCTCACCCTTATCCCAAGTATCTATTTATTTATCCAAATCTGTAAAGTATTTATTTATGTATCCCGATAAATATTTGGTCAACTATCTTGAGGAATTTTATTGCTTGTGTAGCATTGAGATTACGAGTAAAGTGAGCATAATTCGCTTTCTGCAGGAACTTCTCTTCTAAGTTTACCCTACCTTGTGGAGCATGAGCCTGAAAATATTGTGCCAACCACACAGCATGGTCACGACCTGCTCAAGGCCAAGCTCTTTCATAATGGAGGCTCGCAGCCTCTGTGGTAGATCACAACCGTAACAGAGAGCTACCTTCTATCCCTAAACAAATGAATAAAACTCCATTCTTTTTCTTTCATTGTATTTTTTTTT
Source organism: Sequoiadendron giganteum (assembly GCA_007115665.2). NCBI lineage: Eukaryota > Viridiplantae > Streptophyta > Pinopsida > Cupressales > Cupressaceae > Sequoiadendron > Sequoiadendron giganteum. The sequence goes on along the minus strand of CM021107.1, from coordinate 532,219,387 downwards.
TAATTAGCTATATCCATGTCTATATATGCAACAATTATGTTTTCAGATATATTTTCATTTCTAAGATGTATCAAGGTAGTAGGCACCGAAGACAAATGTAGTTTACTTCTTGAATACTTTGACACTGATGCAACGTAGCACCTATGCATATAGTCTCTTCCACTTATGATGCAATATCTATGTGCAACTAGAATATTACCATATCTACTTCTCCTTTAGAGTTACTTCATAAACATTGGATACATTTACTTTAGCAATTTTATGTATGCAAATATTGTGCATTCATTTATTTAAAGCATGATCATCTATCATTTATTTGACATTTCCATTTTAACTGATATTTTTAATGCTGAAACTAATATATGTCAATATTGAAATTCCAGATATGAAATGAAACCCACGTTTGACAATAGTAGACTTTTATTTTTAATATAATTGATTGGCTAAATATTCATTACATGAAGATCTACTGTGGAGTCCCCTTGTCCTACTACATATGTAATCCTATGGTGCAAACCCAGGAAATTCTCTATTTAAGTTGATGTACCAAGTGTAACTCCTATCTATTTTGAACACTTCCTTTGCTTCAAACCGTAATACCCATTGCTAATGAATGAAATTGGGGAGGCATAGGATAAGGTCTTCTAGGGTTCCTACCATATATTTTTTCCTCATTACAAGGTCAGACTCGATGAAATCTGCTTCTCTACTCATACTTGGTTCACAAATTCCCGCCCATTCTCCCCTACACCATAGTGAATATACGGTTGTCTATTACAATGCAAAATAACATATAAACCAATTGACCCAATATTTTCCTCAACAACAAGTGAGCGTATCTCTCCTTTCCCACGACTTTACTACAAATCATAGAATATTTTCTCTTCCTTAAGGCAATAAGATACATAATAAGATACACATTCTTCGCTTAAACCTATTTTTTTTTACTACATATGTTACATAGAAAAGGTCAAATAACAAATCGATAAAGGCAAGCTTGTTCTTCCTCCTCCTTCTTTCAACACTAAAACTATCACTACCTTCTCATATTACAATCAATTTTAAGAAATGCTTCAAATGACATACAACTGACTATAGCTTGCTCTCCACCCTACCGTAATGACGTCATGGAGCCTCGTGGGCTCTAGCCATACCCCCAAGCAAGGAATTATTTTAGCTCCACGATGGTAAATGGAGTCTTTTCTCATTTCTACAAAAAGGATAAAACTATCATAACACAAATTACATGCATCTACATTTTTGTTTCCTTCTATTTTCAACCATGATCCATACACCTTCTTACAACCAATAAATAAGGTTAAATGGAAATAGGAAGAAATTATCTCTCTTCGTTTAGGTGAAGGGATTGAACTCTTTTATCCATCTTTCTTCTCCAAGCCAAGCCATCTTGATCTCCACCTTCCCAAAGAGGATGGATCCTTTCCTCTTCTCATTCTTTCTACCATCTCTACTAAAGTTCTCGAAGATGAGAAGTGGGTAACACCCCCACTCATTCTTCTTCTTCAAAATATATAGGAGTTTTCAACTTGCAACTCTTGGATGAAGATGTGTGGAATGTCCTTCCCTCCATAAATGAGGGTCTTTTCCTTATTAAAGAGGAAGCATGCATTTGGACAACCCCTCAATCCTTTCACTCCCATCTTTTCCTCTAAATTCGTCACTCATCATTATGAGGGCTTTTCAAGAGTCAAATCATGTCCTTGGGGCTTCATTGCTTGCCCAATTGACCCCTACCACTATGATATAGACCCTAGGGGGTTTATTTTTGGATTCCAGCCAAGGAAATTAACCAACAACCCACTTTAAAGACCCACTTAAGGTTTCATCCGATTTTCACACTTGGATGCAAGGGTTTCTATACTTAACCCCAACTTACATCTCACTTGACAGACAATAAAATACCCTTTGAACCTAGAAAAATAACCATATAAATTATATTTCTTCCTAAACTCCAAAATAAGGAAATCCAATACATAACCACTAGAGGATGTCTTTCAATTTGTTCTCATTCGTCTTCCCTTCTCACATTGGCACTCTTCCTTTTCTACACATTATCAATGAAATCATAAGCAACATTTGTATGGTACATTAATTTGGTAACTGAAGTAAGATCTAATTGTACAACAATTTCATTAAAATTCCAATTCGTATTCATAGTTTACAAGTTCTTAATACCTTCATGGCAATGATAATAAAACATGTCAAAATGAAATACAAGTACATTGTCACAAAATCACACTATGCATTGTTTGAAATATATCTAAGCATCTATTTAGGAGAACTATAACAAAATTAATATTGTATTATTCACATGTGAAGCGGGGCCTTACACTCATCATCATATATATTTTTCTCCTCCTCTAAATAAATTCTTGAACTAATGTCTCATCTAATTCATTGGGATTTTTGATACCCATCCTCCTAAATATGTGATAATGGAGACCTCCAAAATACTTTTTCAACATATCTCCCTCATCCAATTCCATGCCATTTTGCATATATTTCCTCTTAAATTGTATTTGGTGTTATCCTTCATACTTTGACCATCTTGTTTCTTGTAGCATATCCTCTCTTCTTTTTTATCAAATATATATCTAATAGGATAAATATTTCTATGAATTAATCCTAACTACTTACTATGATATTATTCATCTTTCCACAATTTACAAACCATACAACATGATACCCTTTTATTTTTTGGAATGCAAATAAATATTTTTATGCCACATTTACTTTATGCATATTACAATAGACTTATATTTTTTCAATCCATGAATTTAATGGTTGAAGATTAATTTTTTCGTGAAAAGTATCTATTTCTACTTTAGTTCCTACATAAATGATTTTTTATTTTTTTTCCTTCTTTCTTCATTTTTCTCCTTTCTTTAGTGTTGGTGGCTACACATACAAACCTATGGTATGTACATATAAACTATTTTATATTTAAATTCCCTCTTCTTGGATTATTATCATAGATTTATTTGAATCTTCACTTTTAAAAAAAAAAAAAAAAATTATGATGTAGTTTATGATAAATTTTCCAAATCTTTAAATAAGCATGTCCATTTATTTTTGTAATGGTTAAAATGATTTTTTGTGCATTTTCCTTCTCTATTTTGTACAAGAGTATTTGATTTCTTAACTTTCTAATTATTTTGTATTTTTTACCTTTACACTAGAGGACTCATCATCATATATATTTTTCTCCTCCTCTACATAAATTCTTGAACTCATGTCTCATCTAATTCATTTGGATTTTTGATACCCATCCTCCTCAAGATGTGATAATGGAGGTCTACCTCAAAAATACTTTTTCGATATATCTTCATCATCCAATTCCCATGTCATTTGCATAGATTTCCTCTAAAACTCCATTTGGTGGAATCCTTCGTACTTTGACCACCTTGTTTCTTGTAACATATCCTCTCTTTTTTTTAATCAAATTTATATCTAATAGGATAAATATTTATATGAATTAATCCTAACTACTTACTATGATATTATTCATCTTTCCACAATTTACAATTAAATTCCCCCACCATACAACATGATACCCTTTTATTTTGTGGAATGCAAATGAATATTTTTATGCCACATTTACTTTATGCACATTAAAATAGACTTATATTTTTTCAATCCATGAATTTAATGGTTGAAGATTAATTTGTTCATCAAAAGTACCTATTTCAACTTTAATTCCTACATTAAATGGAATTTTTATTTTTTCCTTCTTATTTTTGTATGGTTTGTTCAATAAATACTATGCATTTTTTTCCACTCCCCCCTCTTCCTTATTACCAAGTTTATTTTTAAGATCTTTTACCAACATAAGATTTTTCTTGTATCATTTTAACTTTTTTCTTTGATATGAGCTCTTTTTGTCTTGATATGATCTCTTTTTATTAGATAAACCACTGGTAGTTCTTTATTATTCTCTTCATATAGATTTATAATGCAATTAATTGTGCATTCATTTTTTATGTTAGTCTTTTTGTGCTCTCATAGTTACTATTATAGACAAACTTTCACAAACCCACTAAGATCAAATTGCTCTAATTCCAAAATTAATTTGTAAATCATTATAATTTTACAATTTAAGATCACAAAATTATTTATACTTATAATTACTTGGATCAAATGAGTTTTAATAGAAGATAATGAAATATATAACTTAAAAAAAAAAAAAAAACTTGTATAGTAATAGTCATGAAAACTCAAATAACTCATTATTTTATCTTAAAAATATCATGAGGGGAAAGCTAGACTATGTGGTAGTGGTAATTTCCCTAAACTATCTTATTTAATTACATAGGAAAGTATTTGAATAGCGGTGAAATTTAATAGTTTCCATCTAATTTTTGTTCATCTCCTTAAAATTAGTGAACAATAAAATTTTCTCTTTAGTATTTTATAATCCTCTAATGAATCAAAGTCCTGCTTTAATCTTTTCTATAGATTCATTAGGATGCAAGAAGGTTCTCTTTGGTCCTATGATTTCATAGTCATTAGGGGTGAAATAAAGTTTTTTTTTTTTTTTATAATATTTCAAGTTTGTAAATGGGTTAATACCTTACTTTTAATGTTTGTGCTAGATCTTTTCATATTAAACATCAAGAAAATTATTCACATCTTTTAATTTAGGTCTAACAAATAAATATAGCATACATGATTCACTATATCTCACCTATTAAAATTGGTGTAGGAGCACCCTTAGGTTGCATTAGGTTGTTTAGGAGGTTGACTAGGACAACTTTGTCTAAGACAACTAAGCAATCTATCTTGGTTCATTTGTGTGTGTGCCTTAGTGGCATTTTTGTTGTGTCTTGCTCTAATGAAGGTTATGTTGACCATAGAATAGGTGTCAAAGGTTTGAACTCAAATTGAGGTTTAGGACTTTGACGAGGTTTTGCAAATTTTTGAAAATGTTGCTCAATGGGAGCTGCAAGCGGCCAAGGAGAGGGTAAGGAAGAGGATAACTGATTTAGTGCATCGGCATTGTAGTGAGGTTGGAAGCATTTTAGATTGTTTTGAGGTTTTGAATTCAAGGAAAGCAATTGTGATTTAGTGTTAATTTTCTGGTTTTTGCATTGAAGTGGTGTGTTAATGGATTGATCATGGCACTGTAATGTGTGTAGGATGTAGAGTAATTGTTCTTCAAGCATTGTGTGGCATTAGATAGTTTCTTTACTCAGTTTCAAGCATTGTTTGTAGTTGATTTTGGTTTTCATATTGTTGTTGGTCTGAACCAGGCAATTTGTAAGTATGGAGTGTTAGTTCACTTTCCCACCGTACAAATTGTACGGCCCTTTGGGAATTGTGGCTAGACTCCATGGATGTACATATAGTAGGGTTAGGAGTCTTTGACAACACAGGAGCTACTGTGGAAGTCTTCTCCTAGGCGAGCCATGGAAGTGTCCGGCTAGGGAAGATCTTAGTGCAGAGCACATGATTTGCAGGGGTGTCAATTTCCTGACAAATTACCTTTTGGAGAGGGCAGGTATGAGTCTTACCAAGACAGGGTAAGGAGAAAGTAACTCCAACAATCCATCTGGTGAGGGAAGGACTTAACAGTTTGCAGGGAGGTCAGGAAAGGCTTAAAAGGCCTAGTTTTCTCTTTTTCTCAGGTTAGGGCTTGGTACGGATAGTTGAGACCCAAGACCCCAAAAAAATGTGAGAGGTGGGCACATGAACCAGGAATCCCAAGCAAAGATTGGGTGTTCTTTGGACAGATTTGGAAAATAAACCCGATTTCTTGAAGAAGGAGACATATTAGGGCTAGTAGCCTTCTAAGCCAAATAGTGAGGTTAGGTGAAAGTGACCTATAGATGGAGCTAGGTGGACCCCTAATACCCTTAGTAGGATGGATTGAAGACTGTAGAAGCAGCTCCACACCCCTGTGAAACTAAATTCAAGAATTTGGAGGATTGGTAAGTCTTTAGGGTGGATTAAGTGCTAAGGTAAGTGTTTCAAGATTGCACCAAGTCTTGACTTGGTAGGGAGCTTTATGTTGATAGTTGGGTTGGCAAGGAGAACCAGGGGATCCTAAGATGGAAGAGGTCCTACAGGTTGCAAGTGGTGGAGTGAGACACCCTAGAGGTCTTCCAAGCAAGACCTAGAGCATGAATCAGTGATTGATTCATCCAACCTCCCTATCAAAAATGAGGGTAAAATATAGAGATACAAAGTATGGCCCCAAATTATAGTATTTTTCATATATACATCTTAGTGTCTTAATTTTCAAGAATTTATTATCTTAATTATATTCATAGTTGGGAAATTCTTTATTTGTATTTAAAACTACAAAGGTTTCTTACTTGAAAATGGGTTGTGAAAATTAACTAGGACCTCAACTTTGTGACAATTTTACAAAAGGACACATGAACACATAATGAGATAGGAAAAAATAATATGTTTTAGAGAGTTGATGACAATGAGTGCTACATATATGTATTTTTAAAAAAAAATTGTGTATTGACTTCACTTGACCTTAACAAAATGGTGTGAAATGATAAATTTTGATTAATAAAACTGATGTATGAGACTAAATTTTTATATTTGACATGTAAATGTGTGTTGGTTAAAAATTCTATATAGCTTGGGGGACTATGATACTACATATAGTTTTTAAATGACAAACATATATAGTGGTCAAAAATATTATCTAAAATGAACTTAATCATTTTTTTCTTGTGTTCCCATGAATTTGTAAATTGATTAGTGAGACATACTATTATACCTTAGTTGATTGGAATAGAATAAAATTACAGTGTTTGTTAAAATGTGAGTAAAATACCTACCTACATATTAGTGTGGTTGGATGGTTTGAATTTTTTTCCTACATATTATGTCATTTAGGGTTCATATTATTATAAAAATATATTGTAAGGTATCAAGCTGCCATGTAGAAATTTAATAATTGATAAGATTAAATACTTGGTGGCTATAGATCCACTTGTCCATTTATCTATGATGAATATTTAATTCCTTGACATTTTATGAACAAACACTCTACTCACGATTAATGATATTTTTTGAACCTTTTTACATAATAATTTTATCTAATTTTCTTTCAATTAAATTAATTAACCAGTTTATACAAACTTAGAGTTAAATAGCATAATCTAAATAATTTTCTAATAATTAACCATAAAAATTTAAATTTGTAATCTATAATTCTCCTTCACTTAAGAGTTAAATAACACAATTTAAATTTTATTTTATTTATTTATTTTAAATATTTCTTATAATTTTTAAAATTCAATCTAAATTTCTTCACATCTTTTTTTCATAGTATCCTATCTTTTTATAAAAATACACTTAAAGAAGGATAAAACAACTAATTGGATGTTTTTTGTGGTTAAAATATGTAATGCATTATTCTTATTGGATAATTTCAAGTGCATTGGTTTATATGTTAGTGGGGAACTAACTATTAGATTATAATAGATGTTTTCTATGTTTGTTGTGGTTAAAATATGTATTGCATTATTCTTATTGAACAATTTCAAGTGCATTGATTTTACTATATGTTAGTGGGGTTTGATGGCCTAGATAATTTATCCATGATGAAAATTTAATTCATAACTTTTTATTATCAAACACTCTACTCTATTCATAATTGAAAGTATTCTTTGAATCTTAATTAATTTTACCTAAGTTTCTTTCCATTTACATAAAAATAATAATAAAAAGTAAAATACATTACTAATCAAATTAATCAAAATTATTTTTAAAATTTAACTTTATTAAAACAAAACATATAAATTTTATAAAATATAAATATTTATTCTATATAACCACTTATACAATTTTAATTATAAATAATATACTTAAAAGTAAATATTAGATTAAATAATTTTAATTTCAACACAAGTACGTAAACAGTTATTAACACATAATTATTATATGCACGTAAATACATAAATTACGGATTCTGACCCTACTATATCCTAGATGGGGATATCTTAATTTAATAATATATTGCCAAGTTATGTTCTTGTTAGAGTTAGCTTGCAATCCCATACTTGTGCATCCCTATCCATCTCTATTTTACACATATTCACACTAATTCCTAGATATTCATTCTTCATCTCAAAATCAAAATTTTATTTACACAAACCACTTTTGACAAACTCATGATTGATCGAGGTCAATCCTAAAGAGTGTAAGAATGATTCTTGAAGCTCAAAGTTTTAAATTGAAATTCCGACTTTCTCATCCTTTTCACTTGCCATCATAGTACACATTTCATGCAAGGTATTATTATGTGATGGTATTTACAAATATTCTTTATTTACTTAAATACAACATGATGAATTTGAGTAATCATATGCAAATTCCTACCAAGATGGCATAGACAAAAGTCGAATCTCTCAAGCCAATAATATTGTCCTCATTCTTATTTGAATGATTTGATAAGATAGAAAATACAAATATTAATGAGAAAAAAAATAATGTAGAGGTCTTTGTATTTACTTCAAAATTTGTGCATGTGTAAGTGTGAATCTATAAAAAAGTTTGATTAATATAATTTTATGTTCATAAAAGTAAGTATATTATGATCTCTTATGAGTTACAATCATTACATTAATGTAGATTCATATTCTTATAATACATGTTGTGCTTATTATATATATGACTTGGTCAACCTTTCTATTTTCAATGTTTATGTTATAAAAAATGTATTCTTATTATATACACTCTAATTAATTTTATCTAAATTTCTTTCCATTTACATAAAAATAATAATAAAAAATAAAATACATTAATTAACCAACTTACTCAAAATTATTTTTAATATTTTATTTTATTAAAACAATACATATAAATTTTATAAAATATAAATATTTAATAGTAAATATAAATTATATAAAATATAGATATTTACATTTATATATACAGTGAATAATAATCACTCAAACAATAATTTTAAGTAATATACTTAAAAATAAATATTAAGTTAAACAATTTTAATTTCAAATTAACATAGGTGGGTAACAATTGTTAATGAGCAATATATAGACTAGCAATCGCACCTTGGGGTGCAATGGGTACGCCGAAGACAATAAAGTCATATATTTTGTTAAATCTATTTATTAATAGATGGGAAGAGTTATGTTGAGCTGTAAACTACCAATTTGTAAAAATAAAGTGCTTAAAGAACTATAAAAGTGTTGTTAAGAAATACAGAGAAATAAGATAACCATACACCATATTTTTCAGAGACAAAGAAAGTTGTAATATTCTTAGCCTTTATTCTAAATAGACCAAAAACATATCTACAGACCTCAAAAACATCAAAGAAAAAATTAAACAAAACATGTTAAAGCTGTAATATTCTTAGCCTTCATTCTTAGAGCGTAATTTGCAAGACTGGAGCAAATTCCAAACATCACAAGGAAAATCAATCCTATCATAATATGATATGTCAAATTATATCAACTAATGCATGTACCTATTTTGTTCCATATTCGAATGAATACAACAAAAAGATTAAATTATTCCTTCCCTTTTCTCAAGAGTTGTAGTAGTGCTCATCCTCAACAAACAAGACTCTGTCGGTAATACTGCAGCCCAATCTGAAGAAATAATTATGGCTTGAATATATTACACCATCATCCTTGGCTAGAGTTCCTAATAGGAACAGAACTTTTGAAATTTCCATCATGTCTTCAAAAAAGAATCTTGGAATTTGCAAATTTGCCAATTTGCTTTGGCGCATTAGGAGATGCATGCCTTCTTGTTGAAGTATATAAATACCCTAACCCTTCAAAAGTGTTGTAATCAATACAACAGACGGACATAAAGTACACACCTTGCATAACTGTACCAATTATTTCTAACCCTTAAAAAGAAATCTAATCAACTCCAACAATAGAAGTCTTAGAAAGAGCACTCTTTAGAATTACCGACCTTGCATGATTTTCTGAGCTGGCATGGGGTATCAACGAATTTGGTCCATGTTTAGGGATGTAGAAAAATGAAAGTGCATCTGTCTAGCAGTCACCAATTGTGAAGAAGCACAAGTAAATCAGTCGTAATGCCAATTTTATTAATTGATATATGATTTAAATATGAGAGCTATGTAAATGTTAAATTTAGAAACATGATCCCTTACCGCATCTCTGAATTTGCTTGATACAAGGGAGAGAGGCTACGTTTTGAGAATACATGTTTTAACCTGTTATCAAAATTACAGTGAAAAGGTCACTACTAATTGCAACCCAAATGTAAATCAGGGCAAGTATTAACATTCTTGTCACTTGTTGCCTCAACTATCATTTTTCTCGTGACTATTTAGGTATATATTTGCTAACCAAACAGGAGTAGATACCCATGAGAGCTTACCACAAAATATTTAGTTAGTAAAAGTCCAGGCTATATAAAAGAATATTTGGATCTCCTTAAAATTAATAGAGCACAAACAAAAATTGTTACTTTAATGGGAAATTGTATAAAAATTAAAGTACTTGTAATGGGAAATTTTAAATGATACATTCGTAAAGCACAAACAAAAATTGTTACTCAAGATGCATCAAAGAAGAGAGTATGAAATATTTAAATTAAAAGATAACATTTGCTACAAATATCAGTTATGCAGTTTATATTTGAGTAAAATGGGTGAAAATTTGTAGAACAGATTAAGGTGGGAGTAAAAATCTGAAATATGAATTTTATTTTCTAATATTTGGAAAAAGCATAGGACTTGCTATAGGTGTTAAAAAATTTAAAACCAAAAAGCAAATGTTAGCAATCTCAAAATAAATGTAAAATTTTAGCCAAAAGGTAGAAAATAGTCAATGAATTTTTTCTGTAAGATAAATATTGTCAATATAGTTTTCCTTGAGTCCTATAAAAGAGCTGAAACTACAAGAATGCAGGCAACAATGAATCAAGCAATAGTACAAAAATAGATCATTAGAGAACACAACAAAATTTGACCAAGTTTTCATCTATTGACAAGGAATAACAAGAAAACCTTTTCCCTCTTTCAACCCTGGAAAAAAATTAAGAACATCAACTATAATTGAGAAAAAAGTTTGGAAATCATCTAAAAGACATTTCTGTACTTAATTATAGTCCTCAAACAAATGAAACATAAATAGTATAAAAACCATATTAACTGAAATATTGTCCTTAAACTAATAAAATATAACATATTAATTGAAACTTACCTATTGTTGCAAAGCAGTGCTCCATACTGAAATTGCAACAGCCATGAAGCCCTTGGCATTGACACTAAAATCTGTAATAGTACATATTGCCACTCCAGCCAATACTGTTACTGTGCTTAATTTAGTGTCCCTTGAACAACGAATCTTATCAAAAAGAACTTCTAAAGGCAAGATACAGGAATCATGCTCAACTTTGCTATTTGCAAAACATATATATAGAAGCTTGCATAAGAAACCAAATGTTAAAAATAGATACATAGAAAATGAATTTCCAATCATGCTAAGATCTGCAATACTTCTAGTAGCTAGCAACAGAAAACAAAATTTCAAAAGCCAGAATCATTTCCAATGAAATTTTTATCCTTAGTTTATCTGTTCAGATTTTTAGTGCAGTACTAAGAAACTATTTTAAATCAGTATTTAACCATCCAAAAGTTCCATCAACACCACCTGTGTTCATTTAAAGACCCTACTTGAATTAAAATATAATTATGTGATATCATTAGGATTAAATTGCATACTTTTTGAGTTAATCTCATGCAGCTGAATCTTCATAATATCAGATAATTTGACACACTGCAAAAAATTCCACCCACTTGAAATAAAATTGTTACATCAAAATACAAGAACATCAGTATAGTAAAACATTCCGTAAGCATTGATTTTTTTCTATAATTTTGGTCGAAACCATATAGGATTACTGTATCAGTGTTTTACACACATGATCTATGGCAAGGAGGTATTATCAAAAAGTTTAACTCAGAGCTAAAAGTTAGAGAGGAACAACTATATTTCATTTTCATAATAATTATGAAATGATTCAAAATGTTAATGGAAAAAATTTCACACAGTTACATTCAAATATAATTTTTAATCTTACTTATATACCACTTTTACATTTAAATAAATACTTTAAAAAATCATTTTCTTGATAGAGAATTAACCATTGTTTGCACCGCAATGGACATCTTTCAACCAGTATTAATGATAGTAGATGGTGTATTATCTACAGAAATTCCCAGTGCTCAAAGATTAGGCAGTGCATTTTTTCTTCATTGGATCATTATATATCATTTTGAAGGGGGAAGCACTCAAAAACAAAGTCAAATATGTGTTGATGAAGGAATCTGGTGATGGATCTGTTGGATAAGATAGATTGTAAAGTAAGTTGTAAATGCCCAACCATTGTTTAATAATTTAATCTTCGTTGTGTGCAAGTAATTAATGATTGAAAGTTTATAAAAGAAATAATGCATTTTGAAAAAGTTAATTTCGGTGGCAGGAATGAAATACTTGTTGGAAAATATAATTTCATGTAAGATAAAAGTTTCTCAGATTTTATAATTATACTAAAAAGGAAAGTGGGATTTTCTCAGATTTAATAATTTAATCTATACTTAGTTTCAGAAAAAGAAAAAGAAAGTGGGATAGAAGAGGGGGTTGAGTTTGGAATGATCCAATTGTCTTGTGTGGAAGTATCAAATGAAGTCCCTATGTAGTGTATGGCTTATATCCATGGAATTTTAGATGATGTCTATTACAATTTGGAAAATATTTATCCACAAAAGGTTAAAGAAAATCTTCAAGGGATGCAGAACCAAAATGTCTAGTATTTCTCCATGGCAATTTATTTATATTCCTTGTATTTTGAAAGTTGGGAATGCCATAGGACATTGTATTTGATAACAAGCCAACTGTTTTTAGATATGCCTGCACAGGATCAGATAAAAACACCCTAAATGTACAAGTTGATGCTGAGGAGAAGAAACAGAATACATAATTCTTGAAGTTGATATAATCAAAGGAAGACGTGGTTGATACAGATGACCTTGAGGGAGATGATCTTGAGTGCCAACAATTGTAGAAAAAGCTCCCAGACACACCAAGAAAGAGGTAAGCTGCCGCCAATTTCCTTTAAAATTCAAATAGAAGATGAGGTAAGTATTGTCAATATGAGGAGAATTGAGAAAATAAAGAGTGACTTGTAGAATTTGATGTGATCCCCACCACATTCTGCAAATAGCATTGAAAGCATTATAAAATCTATCTAATAACCACTGTAAGTACAGTTTTGAAAGGGTACATAGACATAATCAGATTAAACACTTTCAGACCTGGATAATGTAGCAAACCGTAACCAAAGGGGACCTAGAACAAGAGTCATAACAGCAACATGGGCTCTTCAAATAACCACGCACAACAAGAAGAATATCACCTTTATCCTCCACGATTACCAGCTTCAAGCAAACTATGAAATCAGAATTGAGGGCAGCTGTAAAGAATATCCAACCAGCAACTTCAAACTAGTCAATTCCTCCAACCAAGTCGTCCCTTGAGAAGTTCGATCAGCCTTTAGAAAATCAAGAGTCACTAAAAAACCACAAATAAGCACTCATTTGAATAACCACCCCACTTGGTGTCCCCTAATCACAAACATTAAAAACACATACATGTGCACTCCTTATAACATGTGCTCTTTAAGTACATCTTATTAATGACCGATTACATCTTTCTATTGGCCTGCTATAATTTATCCACCCTTGGATTAAGTTGTTAAACTTGGTGAATACCAAGCTAGGAACTAGTAGGTGATGTAATGCTCATGCCAGATGCTTTTATCTCTCTAATTCTAGAAGGGAAAACTGCAATGAGTTGGAGCTGGTGGTTGTCAAACTCGAAGAATTTGAGCAAGAGACATTGATGCTGACGTTTCTTCTTGATGATCTAGTTCATGTTATGAGAAGTACAACTCTATCTCTGTTAATGTGTTATAAGAGTGAATCTTTTCCGTCCTTAAATTATCCACTCCCATCTTCTTTTCGACTTCTACCATTATTCAACCATTTCTTGGCTTTCCTTTCGTAGCCCTACTTCTTTGTTCTTGCTCTTGGCTATAGATCCAACTCCACCTGAGCTGCCTTATTGGAAGGAACTGTTTCCCTCTTCCTAGCCTGCTCTTCATGATACATAGAACACTACAACTGAATTTCTCATATTGTAAGTTGTTCCTTTAATTTCTTAAGTTTTCCTTCTAAGTCCATTAGTTGTACGCTGACTCAAGACTATATTTATCTGCCTGCTTCTGCACTATCTCACCCATCTCTGCCTGTTGCATGGATCCCATATTCTGGTCCTCTGCACTTCATCTTCCTTTCTGCTCCACCCATCCCATGGCAAGATCCAATCTGACAGGTAAACCAAGGAGGTTGATTTTCATGCTACCCTGGTGAGATTTTCCATTTTACTCTACTGTTCAGCTGTGCTTTGTCTCTTGTTATTTGGTATAACATAAGATGTCTTTCTTGGAAGGAAAAATAAGTATAAAGAATGATTGAAAAGAATATGGTTGAAAACAATGTACAATAGTAAGAGACAAAACAGATCCGTCATCATGTAGATGGCAATGTGTAGTATGAACTCAACTGTCATTACAAATCCATTCATTCTAAGAAACTGGTGTGCTTTTTAGTTCAAAATTTAATGCAGAGATTCAAGTTTATCCCCATCCTACTAACTGCCAAAAGAGCTGTTTAAAGGGGTTTGGGAAAAATTGTTTTATAAACCTTTTCCTCCCAAGGTCAATTTATTGATACAATACCTATGCAACCATAGTTAACAGATGAGATGAAACACTACCTATGCAACCACAGTAAAAATATGATGAAGCTTTGACTTAAATATATTTCCTCTGTAACCACCAACTGTCTAAACATTATTGCTACTACGGTTGCGCAGCTATGGTAAACAATAATACATTACCTCAAAATGTTTTTCATCTGAAATATGTGAGTTTAAACTGTATTGCTAAACATTATAGCTACTACGGTTGTGCAGCTATGGTAAATAATAATACATTACCTCAAAATGTTTTTCATCTGAAATATGTGAGTTTAAATTGTATTGCTAAACTGTATTGCTACAATGACTACGCAGCTACACTGGAACAAACAACAGACAAAAAAATGATCTCCTCGAAATGACTCTTAAAATTCATAAGGACTTCTCATGATAGCCGAAAGACAACGAAGTAATGGGTATTTCTCCTTCCACATAATAAGTAAAAACAGGGTAACCAAAAGCAACATCAACATGTTCTTGAAATAAATGGTGCATTGCTAGTCAGTAGAGTGGCTCCAGAGCACATCAACGATAATCCAATTTCACACACTTACAGAGTCTGTGAATAGCTTGTCTTAGGAAAAATTAGAAGAAACAAAAATTATTCGAATGTTTCCTAAGCCTAAACCTAAATTTGAAGCAGCCCTGAATCCTAATCCTGAGCCTTTGAGCCAATGTCGGACTGTGTAGAGCAAATCCTCTTGCTAGGATAGAAGCTAGACTCTTGAGCTTTTAGGGTTTCAGAGATGATACAATTCCTCCCATGGTCAGCTCACACAGGTGTAATCTCTGGTCACCAGAATCGCTTGGCCTTGGGCAAGCATCACATATTCCCTGCCAGAGAATATGTCCCCAGCTGATCTCTGAACCTGGGTCACCTAATAAACATGGCTTAGATTTTGAACCTCGGAACTATACCAACTCAAAATCATTACTCCTTGAGAGGATCCTAAATTATGACTACAATATTTCTGTGATATGGATTTGATGGTGGTGAACCAAAGCACTTATGTGCAGAACTCTTTTCTGGTTTTTGGTATGTCCTAAAATGTTTTTATCTTAGATTCTGCACAAGTTGTGTTTTATGTCAACGACGGACAGGAGAAAAATGTGAACAGTTTGCAAGAACAATATTACGAAGCCTTAATGAAGCAGAGTTTTCTGTAAAAAAGGCAAACACATTCGAAGCTGAAAGACAACACGATTTTTTTAGAATCAAATTAAACTTAAAGCAAAAATGAGCTGGTCGTGTACAGGTTTCGAAAAAAACTCGCTAAAACCAGGCCAAGTGACTTACCTCAAGTTTCTGAACAAATTGTGTCTGTCTCTCAATGATGCAACAGAGAAAAATGTGCAGAGTCTGAAGGTAGAATATTAGAAACCCTAATGCAGGAGATTTGTTTGTAGCCTCATGACTGTGTCGGTTGGCATAAGCAAGTAGGGATTGTCAAATCAAGGAGGCGAGAGTAGATGAGAAATTACTACGCAACACTGTCCTCAACTCTGCAGATCAAACGGTGATAAAATCTTAGATCTCCTTGCATGCCCTGTAATCAACTTGAGACCGTTGATAGTAAAAAGAAGGGTGGGAAACTTCGCTGAGGGAATGCCTTTGGCGTGACTGGGCACGAAGAGTTTGGAGGAGCGGAAAGCAATGACAGTAGGGAAAGCAGCAAAGAGGTTCATAAACAGCTGGGAAAATGGCCAAAAAATGATGAACGGTTGAGATTCGTTTAATGGTGGGCGATTGTAATCTGTACCGTTCAACGGCAAAAGGAGCTTGGAAAGCTCAGTGTGGGGACGCCTTCGGCGTAAAAATACGGATTCTGACACTACGGATTGCTGCTGGCGGTATGACATTAGAGGTGCAGGTAGGAAGGACGGGCATGGCATGGCAAGCCATCGGATGCCCATGCCTTTTGTAGGTTAGGTAGCCATTGCCGCGGTGGATGATCTCAACCCACTTGCTTTCCCTTGGCCACAGGCTACGAACTGTCATTAAATGAAAAACTTGTTGGGGCTAACAATTCTACTGTTTCTGGCAGGTGTACTGACGGATCTGACGGGTCTGAGGTGTACTGACGGTGGTATGCAGTGGCATGTCATAGGCATCAATGCCCCATGCCTTTTTAGGGGCTGGATAGTCTTTGCCCTCCGAATAATAGCCTTTGTGGCCGATGACCTTGACCATTGTGAAGACAAACTTATATTGCGGATATGTTAAGCATCGTTATTTTCATTCCTTCGTAATAACTCTTGCAAAGCACCTAATACAACCACTGTGAGAATAGCACAGGTGACCTGGGCCATCAACATGGTATTGAGGGTCTGAAATTAATGCTATTTTAGCAAATGGACAAGAATATAATTCAAAGAGCATTTAAACATTCTTCCCAAAACCAAGACGATGATTTTGTAGACAACTATATCATTACAAATATCCAGCTGCCAGTGAGCTTACCAGACCCAGTAGATGATGAATAGGAATTTTTACAGAAAAAGAGGTGGGACATGAGCCAAACTGAATACCATATTCATAAGGATGGTCTATAACGATACATTTGAATGTCGGCAATGATACAAGTTGGTGCAATATCAGGAAAGGCACCTTCGCACCACAATATCGATTGACAGCCATAGGTGACGTATTTGCAGCCTGCCAAAATATTTTAAGACTTACTGAGGAGTCCAGCTGAGGGAAACGGGTTCTCTGTTGTCTACACCCTTCCTTGTCTCTTTTACAAATAATCGTCCCTATGTGCAAACAATAAAAAGAGTGAAGTAGAGGCAAAATAGTGGCAGTTAGATTACATTCGTTATGAGTAGGATTGTGGGAATACCAGCTGAGTTCATAAAGCCGCCACATAGATGCAACACAACGGGTTCTTTTTTCCTTAAAGTTTGATTTATAATTGATCCAAACCACTTTCATAGAAGATCTAGCTAATCTACAATTTTCATGATTCATCCAAAATCACACTAATTTATAAATAATGATCTATTAAATCATATATATATGATTGATTGAATTAGTCCAAAACTGATATACAGTGTAAACACTTTTAGGAAGATCATAACTAACTTCAATTTTTACTTATTTAAATTACTCATATAACTAACTTCAATTTTTACTTATTTAAATTACTCATATAACTAACTTCAATTTTTACTTATTTAAATTACTCATCTAAAATCCCACTATCTTATAAACAAAGACTACTAAATCACATATACAGTTTTTTTTTCAAATTCAGATCATAAATATGATTGATTGAAGTGGTCCAGAACGGCTGGACTTAAACGTCACACACTAAGCCTTTTGACTTCATGACCTTTGTGACTCCATTATGTCAGTCTTTTCTCCCACCTTCCAAACTCCGTACGGTTTGTTTTTTTTGTAAATAATATATCACCTACAGGTTTCAGCTTAACCGTGACTGCTCTAAATGTTGCCGCCTGCGGTTACTTTTAAATTGTGCATAATTTTAATTTAAATATCTCTCCCTTCCCTCTCAAGTAATCCAATGTCAAGGCTCTATTTTGTGGGTATTTTCCGTGCATGTGCAAGTTGTATCGAATGCAATCATTGTAGAATATGTACCGAATGGGTTTGTTCAAGGGTTCAGAAACCTTCAAGTATATGCAACTGGTAGGTGTAAATCCAGAATTGACACCCTTTGTCGGCGTCCTCCCTGCCTGTGCCAAATGGGAGCATTGGAACAAGGTTAGAACGTCCATCAAAACATAAATGGAGGATTTTTATCAGAAGATCTAGTTGCAAGTGCGTTGATAGACATGTATGCCAAATGGGGAATTATTTTTAAGGATTTATTTATAGTTATTTTGGTTTGTTATTCTAGTTTTACCACTGTATTTAAACAATCGTGCCTTTCCTATTCTGACATAACATACAAAATTAATGGATAGTGATTTCCATTTTCTGCGCCCAAACTTTTGTATGGTAATTTTTGTTATATATTTTTATTTATGTTGAATAATAAATGCTATAATTATTTTAAGTTTTGTTGTTATAGTTTATTTTACATTTGCATGTATATCTATCAAGGCACAAATAATTACAATGTTTCACAGAAATCCACTTTCAGTTGTATTCTGATGGATGTTGATATTTGTTCTAAAGTTCTAATTTTGACTAAGTTGGGAGGATGTTGGTAAAGGTTGTAAAGTTAGACCTTACATATGCCAATTCCATGGGTTACAAAATTTCAAGGTATTTTCATTAAATCTATTTTTTAAATAATTTTAGTCATTTCAATTGATGAGACCACATCTCTTTGAGACATCTTGTTTGCTTCATCTTGTGCAACTTGTTAGACGTTGTAACAAGTTAAATAATGCATGCACATGTTTATGTTTCAAATGTAGGTTACACACATGTTTGAACATCACACATATTTGTGCATGTAATTATTCTATATAATTTGGATGCAAGTATTTGTGAGAATAGGGGGGAAAGCTTGTCTATATGAATATTTACTCTCTTTGTGTGAATATAATGTGTTATCTTGAGTAGTAATGCCTTATAGTCCTATTTTGTGTTTTGTACAATTCTCTAAGGAAGGTAATGAACTCTTCTCATGCTTTGGGTGAGACTTGGATTGTGAAGCTAGTATGTAGAAGCTACAATTAGGGTATAATCATAAAATACATGAAAGTATTAAATGCTAAGTAGAATAGTTAACATTTTGGTTTTATTGCCAAGACATCCTTTGAGGTTTTACTATTTATTGTAATGTCTTGAGAAAAATGCATAATGAAATATGAAAATGATTTTTGCATAAAAATATTTGTTTTTATTAAAGTTAAGATATTAGGAGGTGCAAAAAATTGAGAATGGATGATAATTTATTTGGTACCACTTACGTGAATGATTTTGGGTGAAATTGCCAAAACACTTGTTGGAATGGTTATCAAGGTGGATTTTCCAATGACAAAGTATTCACAAGTGATTTATTACATGGAAACCTAGACTAATTACTCAATTGAATTGTTTGGATTAATAATGGATGTATGTAGTAGAAGGGTTGGGCTTAGAGGTGCTATTAATTCATACATCTTGCAATTCACAATATTAACCTTTTCTTTAATCAATAAAGCTTGAAGTAAGTTCTTAATTCCTTTATGTTACAAATTATTTAAAGATGTGTTACTTTGGGTAAAGACGTTAGTAGTAGAGAAACATGTAGCAACTCTTTATGGATTAATTCCTTGTTCTATAAAATATCTATTCAAAAGCTACGATGAATTCATTTGAAGGTTATAGGTAATAACAATGTAGAATGCATAATGTGTCAAGAAAATTATGTGAAGATTAGATAAGTTCAAGAAGACATACCAAGCACAAATGAGGTGGCACAAATGTGAGAGCATTCATAATGAAGATCACATGGATGTGTCATTTATATGTGGAAGGTTTGAGAAATCATATGAGAAGATCAACAAAATGAATGGAACACTTATGTGTGTACCAAATGCTAACACTATTGTGATTGAATGTGTGTGGTCAAATAATTATGTTCCAAGCTATCACTAGAATTATTTCATGTGTAGATTTAAACTACAAGAGAGAATATTATATAATAATTTTGAATACATGTATGTAATTTTATAGTGCATACCCTTCAACAATAGACTAAAGAAACACCAAAACTTGTAGGTGACAAAGGTGGTGATATCAAGTCCTTGAAAATATCATTTCTAGTTAAATAAATATTTTTCTGATATGAATTTTTAAGTGAAGACCAAAGCTATGTGAGTACCAAAGATCAAATTAGTTCCAATATATTACAAAATCCTATTATCATTTATAAGTGAAGAATCTATTGATGAACCCTTGTACAAGAAACAAAGACACATCTAGACACTCGTGATATTTTCTAGAGGGTGAAGGATGTCAATAATGATGTCTTAAAGATTCAACTATTTGTAGTCACTCTTATAGGAAGAGAACAAGACACATATTCTAACTTGAATAAAGGTGGAAAGTTGAAATAAAACTAGGAAAATATTAAAGAAAAATATCTTGGTAGAATTTGAGTATCCAAAAATGTGATAAAAATATTGTTATTTTTATAGATGATAAGAAACTCTTAAGAGAGATTTGTGCAAGTATAATCAATGATTTAAGGAGTTGTGTTAAAAAATTCCATAAAAATTGATGATACCATAAAGAGGCATTATTTCATTGGAGCATTAACTATATAGATTCGAAGAGAACTCATCTAAGACATTTCCTACACAAAAGAAGCACTAAATGCTACATTATTCATGAAAATTCTTGGTGAATTATCATATTACTTAAACCCTAAATTCAAAGAATAAATTATAGAACAAATGGTGGTTGGATGGAATAAATGGATAGAAAATAAGAATCATAATAGAATTGGGGTACACAAGATGCACAAGCAAGTGTCATATTGCAAACAATTATGTTGTGGTGAGAGCACAAGAAATAGGTAATACAACATTTCCTAAACTTCCACATATTCTTCAATGTGATATTTTTCATGACAAGAATTCTAAATCATCTTGCACTCTATTATAAAAAATATAAGGGGTAAATGTTGACTTTAAACTTTGAAGGTTATTGTTGTGCTACTCATTACATGAGCTCATGTAGAGTGGTAAATTCCTTAGGGGAGCATTGTGGAAACATTATTATAATGAAACACAACTTATAAAATATCAAAGGAAATATAATATGTTTCACAAAATTGAAATCAAGGATATAACCAAGGCTATGTCATGCAAAATGAAGGATATCAAAGATAGGATGTTGGTTAGTACGAATGTGGGAGATGATAGGATGGTATAATGGTCACAATAAGGGCTAATTTTTAGTTGTAGTGAAGTAGGGCACACTTCATGTAAGTGTGGAAACATTCCTATTTAATTGTAAAATAATTAAATTATTGTTTTAACTCTTAAACATATTGTTTTAGGGTTTAGGGAGTATGGCATTCGTACACTAGCTTTACAGTTTAGTGTTTTTGTAACCCAAAAATTATGAACTAGTTATATTTTCCCTAATCCTTCAATCCTAAACCCTAACTTTTTACCCTACAATCCCTAATCCATAAAAAACATAAGTTTTAGCCCTAAAACACAAGAAAATTGAAAAATAAGTAAAAAGATATAGAAAAAAGCCTTTCTTACCTCAATAAATAATCAACTAGAGTCATTAACGAAGGATAAAATTCTAGACATATTTTTGGGGCCAAAATGTGGGTTTCTTGATAAGTAGGAGGTATCTTCCACAGCGTGTCAAATTATGATATTGCTATCAGGATTCAACCGTGTAGATTTCGAGTCAAACTCATTGACCCATGATTCATGAGTAGTTGTTCACAAGAACCCATCTCTCATGATAATGAATGGTCCACTTAACACTCATTGCATCTAGGTGATGCTCATAGAGGTGAAGCAAGCTAAGTGGGATTAACCTTGGGGGAAACTCCGTAGTTAAGCGTGCTTGAGCTGGAGCAATACTGGGATGGGTCACCTCCCGGGACAGACCAATGCTTCACCTCTGTGAGCATCACCTAGATGCAATGAGTGTTAAGTGGACCATTCATTATCATGAGAGATGGATTCTTGTGAACAACTACTCATGAATCATGGGTCAATGAGTTTGACTCGAAAACTACATGGTTGAATCCTGATAGCAATATCATAATGTGGGTTTCTATTATTAACACTATAAAATAGCCTTAGTTGTAGGAAAAGTAAAGTTACACATTTTAGACATCCATCAACAAACATGTGTCCATTTTTTTTTTACCCATTACTAAATATGTATATGTTAGTAATGGATTTTTGTTACTTATCAATATGTGCTTTGGTTTGACACTTTGAACCATAATAGATCTCCATTTTTCAAAAGTGGATGTATGAGTTAAACAAAATGGGTACCCATTCCTTGTAGAAATTTTTGTCCCTATAAAATTTACCCTCAAATTGGACCCAATATCTTGGACTTAATCAATTAATAATGAAGCAAGGACCACCCAAATATATATAACATTAATACCAATAATATTAAGATTCTCTTGTATTATGTATATAGCTAAAAATATGCAAATCTTTAATTTATTAATTTTTTTATAAACATGATGAAAATGGGTGGCTTAAAAAATTAAAACCTAGAATACTAAAGAATGGTAATATAAAATATATATTTAAATAATTTTTATTTTTATTTTTTTTATATTAGTGGTGAAAGACCTAGTGTTATAAATAATTATTTTACCTCTTCTAGGATGAATTCAAACCTACACATAAAAAGACACAAACACAAGTGTCAAAATTTTGATATGTCCTATGTTGATCCACTTACTATTTCATACAAATTTAAAGCTCAATGTCAAATTGGTCTCAAGTAGTCGAGAGATGTCTTCATAATTGGTCAAAATTTTGTCAATTGTTATAACTTTAGGAGAACCTAAAATATAGGTACATTGTGAGGGTGGGATAGTACCATAAAGGGTCTCATAATAGGTCATTTTGAAAGCACTTTAATAAGTTATGGTGTAACTCAGCTAGAGGTAGCCACTTGGCCCACTATCCCTTTTCTTAGATGTAAATCAGCACAAATAAGTCTTACGTAACATTTTTACAATCTCTATTTGACCATCACTATGAGGATGATAAGTTGAACTCAAGGTCAATAAAATTTCCTACAAATTAAACAAATCTTACCAAAATATAGTAACAAAGGATGGATCATAATCAATGACAATATAATTAGGCATACCCATGGAGTTTGAAGACTAAATCCAAGAAGTTTTAAGAAAACATAATGGCATTATAAGGGTGAGGTAGTGCACATATTTGGTCAAGTAATCAACCACCACTAAGATGACCTATTTACCACTTGAGAGTGCAAGACTCACAATAAAATCAATAGAAATATCAACCCAAGCCTAATTAAGGATAAGAGGTAGCTATATAAATATTATGGATATGAGAGTTTACCCTTCACTCCTTAGGCATACACCACATTCAACTACAAATGCATTTACATATTGCTCCTATGATCTTCCCAAAATAAATCCTACTTCACACAAATGTAGGTCTTCAATAAACCTAAGTGTCCTACAGTTGGGGAGGAGAGAAATTCCATTATTAACTAAGGATTAAGAGCCAAATTTGGAAGTAAATAGATATGATCTTGATAAGTGAGGACTTCACCTATCTAGAAAAATCATGACACAAATTATCACTCCAACTTTTGAATGGTATCTTAAACTACATGGTTAGCATCTCATTTATTTAATTGGAAACTAATATGAAATGAGAATATAATGATCCTTCCTCTTCAAATTGGCATGAGAGGGTATTTACTTCCATATTTTCCTTACTCTTCTTGTAGGAAATGTCATAGTTGAATATTCGTGCATCTTTGCCACCCATTTTTATTGTTTCAAGGAGGAGACTCTTTGCTACAAAATATATATATCAAGCTATGATAATTTGTTTTTATCTAGAACTTATATCCCAATAGGTAAGTATGTGATTATTAGATACATTAGCATGGATGATAACTAACATTTACATGTTGATTTAGCCAAATTAAATTGAGTAAGCTACTCATAAATGTTAAGGGCCAATTTTCTAGCATCAACATTACACATATGCCCATGCCAAATATATCACACTCCAAAGTGAATGGATTCTAAAAATATAATAGGGCCAAAAGTAGAGTAGAACTCATGGAAATTTTGAGTGCATTAAGGGCCACCTCTACTAATTTAGACCAATTCAAGGAGTTATTTTTGAGGAAATTGGTTAATAGCCCAAAAATATGATAATTATGTATAAAATTATATAATAGTATCACGTTGAGCCTACAAAATCATGCAATATTCTAAGGGATTTAAGGCATGGGCACTCTTGCATTATTGCAATCTTCTTGGGATAAACCTAGGCACCCAATTGTGAAATAATATGGCATGAATACTCTTATCAAGGAGGCCTGCATTGCAAATTTGGAAAAGGAGAGGAAGGAAAAGGATGTTGAACCTTGAGAGAATGAAATTTGGATAGAATACCAAAACTCGGGCTTTCTTTAATAATTTTTCTATATGATGGGATTTGACCATCTAAACTTATCCCATTTTTAATACATGTAATATATAAATTCTTGGCCATCATAGTGAAATTTGAGAGTAATCACAAGTGATTGGACCTAAGGTTTGTAACCACTAGATACCCAATACCACATCTACACCACCAAAGGAAAGATAAAACATATTAGTGGTCATTGATAATCCCCAAGGTAATTCTAACATTATGATATGTTCCTCCATAGGACATTGTTGTAGATTGGCCACCATAATTTTAAAATAATTACAAGCATGCACATAGAAATATAGGTAGTTGGCCAATTTTTAGTTGATAAAATTATGAGTGCTATCACCGTCTATTAAGACCACTAGCTTTTTCATTTTGATATGGTCAATGACCTTAAGTGTTTGGGAGAAATAAAACACAACCAAGACATGAAATCCTAAACTAGATCAACCAAACACCTGAATATTTTAAACTAGTCTCACTTTTCCTTAACTCCAAAAGAAATCAACTGTAATAGAAAAAAATAAAGTACTTACACCTCTCAATATACAAGATAAATAAAAATAATACAATAAAAATTACCACATAACATTCAACATAAATAAAAATATAAAGTAAAAATTACCACATAACAACCATCAAGTTGGATACTTTGCAAAAAATGGATATCACTATACATTAATTTTGTATTGTTTGTTATATCAAAACAACAAATGAGTGATTGTTTATATAATAATACAATTAAAATAAAACCCCAAAAAAACCTAAAAAAAATCCACATCTTGTATACATGTCTACCAGAGCACTTGCAACTATAACTTCTGATCAAAATTCCCCTCCCCTTTGATGGATGTTCATACTCTGTCCTAAAGATCCCATTTTGGCACGAGTAGGGAGGACACCGAAAAAGATTGTTGAATCTAGCTTTACATTTTAACAAATCCATTATGTGCATATCCTAAAATCATTGTATTCCATAAACTTTGCACTTGCAAAAAAACACACAAAACAAAGCCCATGACATTGCATTAATTGAGTGGGAAGACATAGATTTAAATTAAAATAATTCACAATTTAAAAGTAACCATGGGTCGCGACAAGTGGAGCAATCATGGTTAAGCTGAAACCAAGAGTTGATATATTAACAACGGACAAAGCCCGATAGAATGGAGTTACAAAGGTCAAAAAGTTCAAGGACTTAGTGTGTGATCTTTAAGCCCAACCCTTCTACTACACACATCCATTTTGAATCCAAACAATTCAATTGAGTAGTTAGGTTAATTGTTTTGGAAATTTAACCCAAAATTATTCACATAAGTGGTACGGGTATGTGCAGGATCATGATGGGCCAAAAAGTGGCAATGAGAAAAAAATCACGTTTTGGATCGACTCAAAAATGCGGAAATGCTGAGTTGACTTTTCTAGATTTAGGTGTCAGTACATTTAGCCGAACCAAAGCCCAAACCTAGTTTCTACAAATTGGATATTCAATTTGTGGAAACATTATATAAAAAATAGCCAACTCTTATAACTTCATTTCTCACAGTTTGCACATGAGCGCACAAGGAAAAGTGAAAATCCAATATTCGCTTCTATCAGATATCTGATTTCCAAAGTAAGTATTTGGTTTTTAAAATGTTGTAATCGATTTTTCAAGTAGATTCTCTTAATTTGAAGTAGTTTTTATGAAATTTTTATCAAAAATAGGGTTTTCTATTGATTTTTATCAAAAACTAGAGTTTCCATTAAATTTTTATTAAAACTTAATATTTCTAAATGGATTTTGATTAAAAACTAGTGTTGTTGATGTATTTTTATCAAAAATTGGAGTTTGTTATGGATTAATGTGAAAAAGTAGGGTTTTTTTGGATTTTTATTAAAAACTAGGGTCTTTTTACAATAATTTCATTTATATTGTGTAATTTCAATTAGATTAATTATTTTTTAACTTTAATCAGGTATTATGGTTGAGAATGAAAATCCATAAATGTCAAACGCTCCACCATCTCCGCAGCCAAATGCTCCACCACCTCCGCAGCCACCAATTGAAGACTTAATTGGTGAAAAATTGGGGCAATTGAGGGGCATTTGTGAATTTTATAAGACAATCCCTTAATTGAGAGATATGACAAACACATTGAAGGAAATAATAAAAAATATAGAAACCCTCTCCACCCAACATAATTCCTTTCATTCGTGGCGAGAAGACATGAGGGAATATTATGGATGTGGATTGTCTTACGATGATGTGAAAGATCTCCAAATAACCAAAGCCCAAATAGCCTCTTTATTCATTGACCCCCGCATCGGTTTTCCAATGAATGTTAATAAAATAAAACTTTCTATAAAATGGTGCATTCGTAGGGACATTGTAGCTAACTTTTGGGATCGTTGGTGTATGGTTTTTGATAAACCACCGAACAATAATTTCGATATACCATTTTACTTTATTAAAAAATTATATGCTGAGTTTGTGTTAGGGCATCATGTCAATTACTTTGACATTAAACCCTTTTAGGGAATCAGTGGAGGTATGCCCCAGGATAGACCAAGGGCAGTTAGGGTAGTCTCGCGCCCAAATGTTCCCCTTCCTCCCCTTCCTTCGCCACTTCCAATATATCATCCAGAGATTATCCAAGATACAACCACACAGACTATTTAGGCTATTCACTCTTTGAGTGGTCATTTGGTTTTGCATGCTTCTATAGTAGCTCAGCCACATTCTGGTGATTTTGGCTAAGGCTCGAGTGCTGGTGCATCATCCTCCTCAAGTCCACATATTTGTGTGCCACATACTTGCACTACGTGCCGCCAGATATGCTTGGGTCCTCTTGTACAACCGGTTGAGCATCCCTTGGACACTTCTGATTATGACCTCCATGATTTGGACATTATAGATTAGTCGCAGGGGAGTGGAGTGCACCCTACAGAGTCCTCTCCTGCTAGAGAGGGGGATGCTGGAATAGTGACACTGGTAAGATTTAAGTTGTAATTTCATAACTTGCATTTGTTTTTAAATGAATATTAATAAGAGATAGTATCAAGTACTAATATTTATTTACATGGCCTATTTGACAGTAGATGTTTGAGGAGGATCTCACATGGGTGACTGATTGCACCCTTAGGGCCATTTCATTTGGCTTGGACACACACATAGTATATATTTTCGCACTCACTCGTTTACATTTTATATTATATACTTGCTTGTCATTTGAATTTTTATTAATGAAATTATATAATAACTTATATGCTTATCTTATTTTCCTCTTGTAGGAAATACCTAGTGCGAGTGAGGTGCAGCCTCGTCCAGACTATGGATGTGCAAAGTTAGATAAGGGGAAGGTAATTGAACTCAAATTGGATTGAATTAATATTTTTAAGATCTTATATTGATTATACATACATTGACATAGATTGGTAGTTTCATATGTACTTGTCAATTTTATGTACATGCAATTATGAGCTATACAAATTTGTTGACAAAGGACACACCGCCTAAAGGAGTAGGTATTGGAACACCTCAAGGAGTAGGTGTTGAAACACCTCAAGGAGGAGGTGTCAAAACACCTCAAGGAGATAAAGAAAAAGATCAACCTAAAGAGGTATGTGTTTATTTTATTTTGTGTTTGGTAAATATGTTCCTATTACCAATAATCGTACATGCTAACTTGGATCAATTTTATGTTTTTGTTCACATATATAGATTGGCATTTCAAATGTTGGTTTGGTATATTCTAGGACTCCTGACCCTTTGAAGAGACGTATATTTCAGGTAATCAAAATTTCAATTTTAGAGTTCAATTAAAATTCAATGTATATTGATTTTGATGTTAATTATTCGATTTTAAATTGTATAGTATAACTAATCTCAATTGTGGTTTGAATTTTTCTTGTGCAGCTACCTTTAGAGCCAATGAGTGCTTCAAAGAAGCTCCATTTTGATGATCCACCAGTAGTTTAGGATGAGATAGACATTTTGGCATGCAAATTTTGAATACATATTGAGATGGCATATGCCACATTTTGTAAAACTTTGTTTGAGTTGGCATCGATGCCATTTTTGTATATGGACATACACTTGATTATTGGATAATTTGATATATAGAAGTTGACAATCAAAATTTAATTTGTTCCTCATGTGCATGATTAAACTCTTTGAAAATTTTATCTTGAGCAATGGTTAAATATCAATGTACAATAGCATAAAAAAGAATGGTTATATTATGTATTTTATATTTATATCGCTGATTACATTGCATTACACATCTTTCAAACTCAAATCATTATTTCACATTGCATAACTAAAAACTATGAGCAGTTGTCAATTGCATTTGTTTGTCATTGAATTCTATGAGACCACATTTCTTTGAAGTTTTTTTTCAAATAGTCCACTGCCTTGTCTATGCTACCACATTTTTCATACATGATAACGATCACATTAAGTTGTAATAAATTAAATGATAGCCCATGGCTATTTAATTTATACTCATTTTATTTAAATGGATGAGGTCGACCTTCCTTGATATTATTTTGTAATTTATTATTTTCAAGAGAGGCCGACCTCCTTGAAAAGTCACCTTATTTTGTATAAATACAAGGTGATGTTTGTTTATTTCCTCAATCAAGTTCATTCAGCATAATTCACATTCCAAGCAGAATTTCAAACATGAGCAACAGCGCTTCATCTTGCAGCAACAGGCCGATTTCAAGGAGAAGCATATTCGGTTGTATCTTTGCATCTAGGAGAGGTGCTATTATTCATTGTATCAAATTCAGCCATGAGCTGGGCTTGAGTTCTAAGCAGATTTCTTGTTGTGTTTATTGTCTTATGTGTTGCATTTTTTGAGTGATTTCAGTTGTATTATCTGATCATTAAAACACTAACATGGTATTAGAGCAGGTTTGAAAAAGATCGTGTTGGGACCAGTTATTGTAGCGATACCTCTATTCCCTTTTTTTTTTGTCTATCTCTATCTTATTCAAGATGGTGAATGGTCTTAAAATTGAGGATAGACTCGAAGGAGCATCAAACTTTACTTCATGGAGATTCGGAATTATGCTCACTTTGGAGGAAAATAGATTGGTTGAGTGTGGAGAGCAAATTTTCTGAACCTAAGGATGAGGAAGAGAAATTTCAATGGAGAAAGAAATATATCAAGGTGAAGAAGATGTTAGTTGATTCCATGAAGGACGATATTGTTCCTATCATCTCTAAGTTGAAGACAATGAGAGAAATGCTTAAGACTTTGGAGGAGATGTATGAGATCAACAACACAAGTTGCGCTGTAGCCTTGAAGCAACAACTTCATCATGTTAAGATGGCGGAAGGAGAATTTTTTATCACCTACTTCATGAAGATTTCCGAATTGAGAGATCAACTCTCTACCATTGATCATATTGTTGATGACAAATATTTGACCATGTTGGCTCTTAATGGTCTTCCTTTATCTTGGGAGTCTTACATTCAAGGAATCAGCTTTTCTCGAAGTCAGTCAACTTGGATTTAACATTGGTAGCTCCGTAAACCTATTCAGAATAGAGTGATCTGAAGAGGACATCCCTAAATCTCTATAGAGGTGTAAAGTTGCAAAGTGGTGAAACTTTCATTTTCGAACTCGTACAACCAATCTGAGCTACATTGGACTGGCAATTTCCCTTAAGAGTCCAAAGTGCTAAAATACAGCAATCTTTGATGGACTTTTCCTCAGAAAATCGTGATGCTTACAGACTCTTCGTCTGATGATATGGGATCATGTTCGGACCATCTACAATAACCTCTCTTAGTTTTTGCTATCTCGAAGGCGTTTTCCCGTGGTGATGAGTTTTTAGTTGAGGGAAAAGTTGCCAGCAATGTAAAGTTGCAAAGTGGTGCAACTTTCATTATCGAACTCGTACGACCAAACAGACTGTTCCAACATGTCCGGATGGGTACGTTTATGTTAGGTATGGTCCTCTTTTGCACCCAGATATGCCGAATCACTCTGAGTTGCATTGGAACGACAATTTCCCTTAAGAGTCAAGAGTGCTAAAAGGTAGCAATCTTTGATGAACTATTCCTCAAAAATTGTGATACTTACAAAATCTTTTTCTGATAAATGGGATCGTGTTGGGACCATCTACAATAACCTCTCTTGGTTTCTGCTATCTCGAAGGCGTTTTCCCGTGGTGATGAGTTTTTAGTTGAGGGAAAAGTTGTCAGATGCAAGCAGTGTAAAGTTGTAAAGTGGTGCAACTTTCATTCTCGAACTCGTACGGCCAAATGAACTATTCCAACACGTCCGGATGGGTACATTTACACTAGGTATGGTCCTCTTTTTCACCCAAATACGCCAAATCACTCCGAGCTGCATTGGACCAACGATTTCCCTTAAGAGTCCAAAGTGCTAAAAAGCAGCAATATTTGACGGACTATTTCTCAGAAACCATGATTCTTACAAACTCTTCGTCTGATGATATGGGATCGTGTTGAGACCATCTACAATAACCTCTCTTGGTTTTTTCTATCTCGAAGGCATTTTTTCGTGGTGATGAGTTTTCAGTTGAGGGAAAAGTTGTCAGATGCAAGCAGTGTAAAGTTGCAAAGTGGTGCAACTTTCATACTCGAACTCGTACGACCAAACAAACTATTCCAACACGTCTGGATGGGTGCTTTTATGCTAGGTATGGTCCTCTTTTGCACCCAAATACGCCAAATCACTCTGAGCTGCATTGGACCGGTGATTTCCCTTAAGAGTTCAAAATGCTAAAAGGCAGAAATCTTTGATGGACTATTCCTCGGAAACCGTGATGCTTACAGAATCTTCATCTAATGATATGGGATCGTGTTGGGACCATCTACAATAACCTCTCTCATTTTTTTCTATCTCGAAGGCATTTTCTTGTGGTGATGAGTTTTCAGTTGAGGAAAAAGTTGTCAGATGCAAGCAGTGTAAAGTTGCAAAGTAGTGCAACTTTCATACTCGAACTCATACGACCAAATAGACTGTTCCAACACGTCCGGATGGGTACGTTTACGCTAGGTATGGTCCTCTTTTGCACCCAAATACGCTGAATCACTTTGAGCTGCATTGGACTGGTGATTTCCCTTAAGAGTTCAAAGTGCTAAAAGGTAGCAATCTTTGACGGACTATTCCTCGGAAATCGTGATTCTTATAGACTCTTCGTCTGATGATATGGGATCGTGTTGGGACCATCTACAATAACCTCTCTTGGTTTTTGCTATCTTGAAGGCGTTTTCTCGTGGTGATGAGTTTTTAGTTGAGGGAAAAGTTGTCAGATGCAAGCAGTGTAAAGTTGCAAAGTGGTGCAACTTTCATACTCGAACTCGTACAACCAAACAGACTGTTCCAACACGTCCGGATGGGTACGTTTACGCTAGTTATGGTCCTCTTTTGCACCCAAATACGCCGAATCACTCTGAGTTGCATTGGATCGACGATTTCCCTTAAGAGTCCAAAGTGCTGAAAGACAACAATCTTTGACGAACTATTCCTAGGAAACCGTGATGCTTACAGACTCTTCATCTAATGATATGGGATCATGTTGTGACCATATACAATAACCTCTCTCAATTTTTGCTATCTCGAAGGTGTTTTCCCGTGGTGATGAGTTTTCAGTTGACGGAAAAGTTGCCAAATGCAAACGGTGTAAACTTGCAAAGTGGTGCAACTTTCATTCTCGAACTCATACGACCAAATGCACTGTTCCAACATGTATGTATGGGTACGTTTATGCTAGGTATGGTCCTCTTTTGCACCACCCAAATACGCTGAATCACTTCGAGCTGCATTAGACCAACGATTTCCCTTAAGAGTCCAAAGTGCTAATGTCAATGAAATATGGGGGCAGAAAGATTTAAGGTTGGATCAAGATTCTACAAGTCCTAGCTCTTGCATCAGAAAAATCTTACCCAATCAACTTGAATCAATTACATGGGAAATGAAATTCGCATGAACTTTTTACATTTTTGTTTTTCAAAAGAGTGGCAAGCCACTGTAATTTTTTATATATAAGTAGGATATATTACAAAACCTGGTTTAAATGAGCATACCGATAGGAAAGAAATAGGAAGAAAACCTTCAATTGTAGCTCGATTAAGTACAAAAATATTTTTACATTTTAAACATACCCTTTATATAATGCCAAACATTTGACTCGTATTTCAAAAAACATCACTGGATATAGATTATGCCTATACACAGTTATGACCTTTTTACATTGTTTCACATTTCAAAATTTGCCTATTTGAGGCATTCAGGGCACAGTCTTCCACAAGAGTAGTATGTTGGCATTTTGGAGTGACAACCGCCTGTACAAACCATCAAGGTAGCAGTTAAACTACATACAATAGAAAATATGCTTAGAATAACCAATCTATATTATTTTAATTTTTCACATACCTCTCTGAAAGGATTAGAGCTGCCTATTGTTGCAGCTGGTCCACGATCAATCGTGCCAAGAATATCATAAAATTTGTCAAATGATAAATCTATATTGTCACAACAAAAAAGATGCTTAGACTAACAAATCTATATTAATCTAAAAAATCTGAATGATGATGAATTGGTAATGCAAACTATAAAAGATGCTTTGAATAACCAATCTATATTATTGTAATATGTCACATACCTCTTTGAAAGGATCAGAGCTGGCTATTGCTGCAACAGGTCCATGATCAATCATGCAAGGAATATCACAAAATTTGTCAAATGATAAATCTATATTATCGCAACAAAAAAGATGCTTAAGCATTGTACCTTCCATTCTTGAATATGCTATTCAAGTGTGCCTAAAGGGTCATCTCTTTTCTTAAGAGTATCCAATATTGCTTCTTTATCAGCATTATTAAGTGTCCATAGTTTTTTTTTCTTTGGTTTGGCATGATGCTTCAACAACTTAACATTTGTTGCTATAACAACCTGTGTGAATACATGAGAATGGTTTTGTATTTCTCGTAGTCTTCAAACGCAGGTATACCATTCTTTCTAATCATGTATGTTCACAACCAAGTTCCTGCAACCACAACTAAACCTGTAGGATACACGAACCCATCATCATCTTCCATCGATTGTGTTAGTTTGTGCTTTACCCGCACACATGGAGCCAACCAATATTTTGATCTCTCTTCATTCCCCTGTGGTGCAAAAACTACAAAAACATATCCTGGATGTAGTAGATTTGAAATCCGGTTGTAATCAAGTGAACTTTCCATTGTGTAATTTGTCATGGATATAGTTTGAGATAAAGGAGTTAGATACTATGGAATCCATGTATCCACCAACTCACTTGACTCACATTGATCCAACTCGCACTGAATACAACTCTGACAAAAACAAGCCAACTGTCGTGTCCAAATGGTCCATGTGCTTGCATATGAGCTTCAAAATGAATGCATCTTTGAAGAATCTTTGATTGTATGACAATCCAATCTGCCTCCCACTGTACCCTCCTCAACCAACCAAAAAAATATGTGCATTGTCGAATCAAGTGTCCCTCCTTGTAACAATGCTGAACTACACCAATCAACAATAGAACGCGCATCACTGAATTTTGCTCCTAAAATATTCAATTGCTCCTTAACTAGAACTCTCTTTACACATGCACCTGCTCCATCATGCTCCCCTTTCCCATGCCCAGCTTCAAAAAAACTCCAAATATTAGGTACACCCCTTTCTACATGCATTCTACTCAACCAATAAAACATACGAGCATTCTTGAATTGACCTATACAGTTATCTGACCAAATGAGATGTCGGCCCAGTGCTATATCATGCTCCTGCAAGAACTCAAAAAAATCTCGAAACAATGTTGGACATACTCGGATGAGTGAGATCTATCATCACTCATATAAAAATGATACTCTTTGATTATCTTTCCATCCTCCTTTGTACTATCAGGTGCATGTCTAAACGTTATGTGGACAAAAATAGCAATCTGAATGGAATTGTAATACTAAGATTGTACCTCGTTTTGTGGTTGCAATGTGTAATTTTAAGAAAAATCAACAACTGATATAATAGTGCCAATCGGAAAAGAGTCCTTACATATCCTGAATTTTTGATCCAACCATTGAGACCTATGACTATGCCTTGCATATTTGTAGAAAATATTGTCCTTAAAATTTGAAATAAAATCAGCAACATTGCATTCTTTTGTAACCAACTCACATCTAGAACCTTCACCTCCACTCTACAAAGTATATTTGACTATCTCATATCTCTTTTTCTCAACAAGATTCTTTCCAAATTCATGTTCAAAACCCTCATGAAAACATTGAACAAACTTTGACAAGCCACCACATTGTGAGCACTTCGCATTTAAACAATCATTTCTATAGAAAAAGGAACCATCATCCCTATACCATAAAAATAGATCTAGCAAGTCCCTTGATGATTTCGGAAGATGCATTGCACCACACTCTTGCAACATTTCATTAGTATGCAAATTAGAATGGATATAGCATAATAATTCATGGTACATTGAAAACTCCACATGGTATTTGCAACAACAAGTATTATGAATCTTAAGAGGCACACAATAAAATGGCTTCAAACCTTCAAAAGTTCTTTGTGAGATTTCCATATTTGGATGTGTTTGAATAAATTTGTTGAACAACATTGTTTGGTTTGATTCCAAGAAATGTTTATGATGTGGTGTACGATCTCGACTGCCAATTCTTAACTTTAAAACATCCTTTTCATTGGATGATACTCTAGAGTTATCATGCCAAAAGTGTTGAATTGCCTGCTTTACATTATCAGTTAGCTTCTTATCAACACGTGGAACCCTTTCGACAAAAGCCCATGTATCATTTTGAAGAGGATCATCTATTCTTTCTCTTCTTGCAAGTGCTCTATCCAAATTTTTACGATTTAAGTCAAAATCAATACAAGTTTGTCTCATAAAGTGAGCCTTTTTCAATTGATGGCTTACTAGGGCGGTTGTAATGACTCTCTGAGCAGCTCTCTTATCTTTTTCCTTGTTATTTTTTCCAATAGACTTGAGAGCATTAAAAAGATTTTTGACAATAATAGAATTTTTTTCGGTCCTCTTGTTTGCATGAATCTTCAATTTGGCTTGTAAAGGTCTCATCTTTTGCATCTTCAGCAACTGTACACAAAGTTGGCATTTCTCAGTCAATGTCTTATCGCTAAAATATTGGTTGAAAATTATTCTAGCCCACAACCGAACAGTTCGTGTTGACCTCTTGCCTTCAAAATTATTTATAATGTTATCATCAATTTCAACTAATCATTTAGGGGTCCTTGAAGGTCTTGAATTTGGAATATGTCTTTCTTCCACACAAGGTTCTTCATTTCGCGTGTAATCTGGTGAAACATAATTTACACTTACTTCAATATTATGTTCAACATCTTCATTTCAAACATTTTCACCTTGAACATTTCAATATCAATTTGAATAATTTCATTCCCAATTTCAATATCATGTTCAACATCTTCAATTCCAAAATTTTCATTATCAATTTCAATATTTTCATTCCCAATTTCAATACCATGTTCAACATCTTCAATTCCAACATTTTCACCTTGAAAATTTTCAATATCAATTTGAACATAATTTTCATTCCCAATTTCAATATCATGTTCTACATTTTCACCTTGAACATATTCAATTTCCTCTTCACTTGAAAGACCATAGGGCTCAAGGTCACCAATATTTAACATACTTTGTCTTTTCTTCCTATGACCTTCTCTATCTCTTTATCTATATTCTGATATTTGTTCTTTTGTAAGCTTTCTCTTATGCTTTTTCTTCTGACAACTGCTGCTCCCCATTATACCTCATAAAAGATGCTAAAAAACCATTCCTTATGACAAATTTGAGTACAAGATGCTCCAAAAAGTTGATCTTTGTCTCTTCATGTCTGAAACCGCGCGTTTGTCGCCTGCAAAGTGCTGCAAACAAAATGTAGGGTCCGTTGGAATGCACAAAAATGTCCCACATGGGATTTTTCTATGATCCACAAATCCGATATCCGATATAATTGGATATCTGATTTGTAAAACATGTTCTACAATGGTAAGATTTTGGCTCTACCCATCGAAGTTTCACAAATCGGATATCTGATTTTTATACACATAGACCTAAGGGTTAATGATCAAGAGTGGGAGAGAGGGAGGAGAGTGGGAAGGAGGGAGGGAGAGTGGGAGGGAGAGAGAGGGAGAGAGTGAGAGGGAGAGTGAGGGAGAGAGGAGAGGAAAGGG
>CM021107.1:532001511-532182158 GCA_007115665.2 Sequoiadendron giganteum | reverse complement strand
GAGAGAGAGAGAGGGAGAGAGAGAGAGAGAGAGGAGTGATTGAGTGAGAGACTTGAGAGAGATAGAGGTGGAGAGAGAGAGAGGGAAAGAGATAATATTTAAATATTTAATATATTGGTAATATATATATTTAAATATTTATAGATTAACTAAAATATTGAAATAATATTTAAATATTATACATATAAATATTAAATACATAATTCGGTAAGAGATTATCATAAATTATATATTAAATATATATTACATTATAAACTTTATTGCATTTTTAAATCATATATTAAAGATTGTATAATTTTTTTTAAACTCATATGTAAAACATATCATATATCGAATTCAAATCGGATATTAGATTTGAATCGGATATCCGATATGCTGACACAAAATTTAATGCCTAGGGATTAGGCTCTGGATTTGGTTCAGACCTGCCAATCCTAAAAAGTCAACACGTAAAACGTGTTTAACAACTTACCTTGCTTTTCCAGACTTCGCCCATGTGGCTGATGACTTTTATTTTACCCAAAATTGATGAATTAAAAGGGTTTGTAAAGGACCTTCTCAGATTTCTACCAATATAAATTATATTTTACTTAGAATCTAATAAATTATTATTATTTATTTTTTATTAGAATTACGACTAAAGTCTTGATTGATAGTCTGATAGAAAAACATATATAGCTTTCAAACGGTATCACATTTTTTGAATCCAAAACATGCGTCACATTCTATGCTTGGCATACTATAGGATTAACAAAAAAAATGAATTTCATGAAGTTTTAACCAAGTTAAGGTGGTCAAACATACGAGTTTTTATATTTTTTAAAAGTTGTAATAAAAAACTCATAATTAATTATTTATTTGAAAAAAAATTACAAAAAAATATGCATCACATTCGGACATGAGTCCTTTACTTATATCTAAAATCTTATAAAAAAATATTATCATTTTATTATGGTTAGGGTGGTCAGACAGACACCTACTTCTTATTTTTTCCCTGAAATTTTAGTACTATTGCATTGAAATTTCAAATTTTCACCAAATAGATATTTTTATGTCAATTTGCCCAACTCTGATTTTCTGAATTTTCATTGCCACTTAAAGGCTTGTTTTTTCCATGATGATCCTGCACATACCCGTACTAGATAAATTATCATCCATTCTCAATTTTTTGCACCTCCTAATATCTTAGCTTTAATAAAAAAATATATTTTTATGCAAAAATCATTTTCATATTTCATTATGCATTATTTGTCAAGACATTACAATAAATAGTAAAACCTCAAAGGATGTCTTGGCAATAAAACCAAAATGTTAATGATTCTACTTAGCATTTAATACTTTCATGTATTTTATGATTATCTCCTAATTGCAGCTTCTACATACTAGCTTCACAATCCAAATCTCACCTAAAGCATGAGAAGAGTTCATTACCTTCCTTAGAGAATTGTACAAAACATAAAACAGGAGTCTAGGACATTACTACTCAAGATAACACATTATATTCACACAAAAAAAAAAGTAAATATCCATATAGACAAGTGTTTCCTCCCATTCTCACAAATACATGCATCCAAATTATATAAAATTATTACATGCACAAATATGTGTGATGTTCAAACATGTGTGTAACCTACGTTTGAAACATAAACGTGTGCACACTATATAACTTGTTACAAAGTTTAACAAGTTGCACAAGATGAAGCAAACAAGATGTCTCAGAGAGATGTGGTCTCATCAATTGAAATGACTAAAAAATAATTTAAAAATAGATTTAATGAAAATACCTTGAAATTTTGAAACCCATGGAGTTGGCATATGTAAGATCTAACTCTGCAACCTTTACCAACATCCTCCTAACTTAGCCAAAGTTAGAACTTTAGAACAAATATCAACATCCATCAGAATACAATTGAAAGTGGATTTCTCTGAAACATTGTAATTGCTTGTGTCTTGATAGATATGCATGCAAATGTAAAATAAACTATAACAACAAAACTTAAAATAATTATAACATTTATTATTTAACATAAATAAAAATATATAACAAAAATTATCATACAAAAGTTTGGGTGCAAAAAATGGAAATCACTATCCATTAATTTAGTATGTTAAGTCAGAATAGCAAAGGGACGATTGTTTATATACAGTGGTAAAACTAGAATAACAAACCAAAAGAACTATAAATAAATCCTTAAAAAACATTCCCCATTTCGCATACGTGTCTACCAGCGCACTTGCAACTCGATCTTTTGATAAAAATCCCCCATTTATGTTTTGATGGGCGTTCTAACCTTGTTCCAATGCTCCCATTTGGCACAGGCAGGGAGGACGCCGACAAAGGTTGTCGATTCTGGAAAAAAGATTGACATAACTGAATCAGAAAGGTCATGAAGTCAAAGGATTTAGTGTGTGACGTTTAAGCCCAGCCTAACTCATCTAAAAACACACTAATTTATAAATAAAACCTTTCCAAATATTAAACCACATAATTTCTAAAGAACAGGCCTCTCGTGTGCCTTATGACTCAGCTGATATGCTCACCATACAACTCAAGCCAAGGATTGCACTCTGACTGCCACCATTCTGCTCAGCTTTCACTCTCATTTTACTGATTGGGTAGAGAGAGGGTTATTTATAGAAGCAAAAAATGGGAGGGTGCGCAACAAATAAGCCCGCTGTTGAGGGGTAGATGAGACCACGAGATAAACGAGAATATTTCCTCAGCTACAATTGGTACCTAAGTAGATTTGAAAATCTTTCCTTAGATTGTGCAGTACGTCACCAGTGCTTCCCAAAATTTAGCTTTAAGCAGGTAATATTGCTTTCGTTCAAATTTAATGGTGATTAATTCTTGCGTTTGACACCAATCATGTTTGATTTTTATTAATATTCGTAATTATGCTAGGGAAGACAATTTTTAGAAAAAAATAATTAAGTAAATTTTAAGTATTATCATTGCCTGAGCAAATTGGGACGTCGTTAGGTACTGGCTTCACGTTTTCGAAAAGACCATGTACACAATTATTGTACGTCTCCAAGCTGTTATTTCTGGTATTTTCTGTAATCCTTCATTGCATTTCAGAAAAAAAAGAAAAGATTATTGTACGTCTCAAAAATTTATTTATATGAAAC
Organism: Sequoiadendron giganteum; assembly: GCA_007115665.2. NCBI lineage: Eukaryota > Viridiplantae > Streptophyta > Pinopsida > Cupressales > Cupressaceae > Sequoiadendron > Sequoiadendron giganteum. The sequence continues at coordinate 532,179,026 of CM021107.1, read as the reverse complement.
GTTGTTCAGTCACTTCTGCCAGAGAAGATTGGCCCAGTTAAATACCATTTTAACACGGCTCGCCAAGAAATACCACCACAAAAATTAAAGCAAAAGATAATCCTGGTATCAAACAATTTAAAGTGTACCCTCGGATTCATAAAATGTTATACTAAAATGTTATTGGTAAGGAAGTCCGTCCAAGCAATATAAAATTTAAATGTATTTTTAGTTAATTCTATAATAAAATAAATTTATATATGTTTTGATTATAAATATAAATTTTGATAATCTATTTAAGCTGGTCTAAATAGAAATATCTTATGCTTAATGTTATAAGTGTAGAAATAAAATTGTATTTAATGTTATAAGTTATTTAAGTTGAAATCTCAATAGCTGTGTTTGAAATTTGTTAATGCTTGACTATTCATGCAAAACATGATATTTTTGTTAAAAGTGTTATTAAAATTTAATGTTACAATGCTCTTATAAAAATGGTATGAAATTTGATATATATTTATAGTTAGTGTGGGTGTGTAAGTGAGCATGTACATAATTGCACAATGCATATACCATGTACATGGCAGCTATAGAGATGTAGTAACATTGACATTCACAATATTAAACTGTTTCTTATAATAGTATAACACATGAAACAAAACATAAAAAATGTAGGTCCATCTTGATGAATCATTCAAAAAGTTAAAGCTGAACAAGTGGCATAATTTTTTTATGTGATTGATAATATATTTTCATATTATTACCATTTTTTCTTAGAACACTCAATAATAGAGTTTTGTTGATAATTGTATAATGCCACATCAATTAAATCACAAGAAAACAAACCAAATCATAACTAAAGGAGAAAATCATCTAATAAGATATATTAACTTACATCATATTTTTGTTGAACTAAAAATCTTTTCCACCTTATGAATTCAAGGTAAGATCATATTTTAACTTACAGCTTTGGCTATTAAAAATTCAAGACACTTATATATTCAAATAATTAACCCTTGATTATAGTAATTTTTTGGTTTATTTATTTCTCATAATCCTAACTTCTTTCACATACCAAATATTATAAGGTTTTAATTTTTTGAGAACATTACTAGATATTAGTTATCTCTAAATTTTGATTTGCAAATGTTCTAAAGGATGATTTTCATTTTATTTAATATCATTCATTGTTGTGGTAAATATATTATATTTAAAACCCTACCAAAACTCACATTTCTTTTTGATTTTTTAGAAAATTTGTATCTTGATCGAAGAACAAGAAAAAATACCTTTACTTTAAATTGAATATCTAGTATTTCACACCCAAGAATAAATCACTATAGATTAATAACTTTCTAGATACAACAATGAATAATTCAAATTTTCATTTAATAAAAAATAATTTAATAATTAATTATAATTTGAACTCATTCACGAGAGAGTTTGTGCATAACTTATTCTTTACTAAATTCTACACATAAGTTTTGTGAAGGATTTGGTAATAGGAAGTGACTTTCAATTTAAAAAAATTTGAAAGAGAACTCTTTTTTTCCATGCTTTGTTGAGTATTTATTATACCCTCTTCTTAGAATCAATATTTAAGAATAGGTAAGTAGGATTTTTTTGGAATTTAATTTAAAAAAATTAGTGTTTTTCCACAAAATCTATTGTGAGTAGTATGATACCATGGCATCCCATAAGGTCACATTCATGTGAGAAATTTTATCAAAAAACTCGCATTATTTGTCTAAGCTTTTGCATTTGCAATGACTAATAGTTAAAATATCACTTAACTGTCCCATGACTAGCTGATACTAAATAATTTTTAGTTATGTGATTTTATAATATATAATTAAATAATATTTTAAGATATTATTGTGAAGGAGGAGTGTACTCAACTCTTCAGATGATGTTGAAAATATTCTTCATATTTTCACTTAAATCTCCCTGTAGCTTTATGAATAATGTTGAAGATATTTTTGATATTGTCATTGGAATCTATTATTCTTCCTATATTTGATTTTATTCCACCTCAAGTTATTATTGTATGCTTGAAATACAATAAATTAAACCCAAAAAATCTCACCCGAACTTCCCTATTCACCTCCTTACTTCTCTTTGGAATTTCTTATTTCTCCTTTATCCTCTCTCTTTCTTTTCTAACCAAATCCCTATATCATTTATTCTTTTATGGACATCCATACCATGTACCTTGTCCTTCTAGTGGAGTTGGAGTAGTTAGAATCCATTTTTTTTCCATGGTGCCCATACCTATGCCATTAATTTTGTTGTCTCCTCAACTTAACACCCCTTCAAAATCTCTCTTCATTATTTCACCTTATTAAATTTTATTTTATTTATTTTTGTTTCTATTTTACAAATTTGATTTATTATCATATCACCATCATAGGGATGCGATTGAATATTTTATGGATAAAATTTATAGAAATTTTTTAGGATCTTGCTAGGATAGGGTTTTTCTAATATGAGTACAATATGATGAGTAATGAGAATGTATGTCTTATGTCAAATATTGACACATAACATTTACTATCAATATGTTAAGTTTTTAATATCTAGTGATTATGACATGTAGTGTATGATGTAGTATGCTATTATTAACATGATAAATTTTTCTATTGATTGTGAAAATGTTTCTACTACCTACTAGACACAACTAGCTTCTTTGAATCATGTTGCTTCTTTTATTCATTATTTTTTCTATTTAGCTTCATAATAGTACATTAATGTGAGAAATTATTTTCAACTAATAATTTTTATTCACAATTCTAATTTTGAGAAAATTATTGTAGAATTTTAATATAATTTATTTTTAATTATTCAATGTATTTTCCCTTAACCATAATCTAAGAGGCTACAACGATGAGAGTTGGACTTCACTGTATTATTATATTAACATTCATGGTTGGATTAAATTTAAGAACTAGATTCTAATGAATTCTCTACCTTCTACATAATTAGGTTTATGTTGCTTTTTTTTCATAACTCAATAAATCTTGTTAATATAATTCTCTATGTTTATGAAAAGTGGGATTTGATGCTTTTATTAATTCATTTCATATGTGGGTGTTACAAATAAACCTTAATAGCTCATAAAAACATATAGTTCATATAGTTTTTCACTTTATGTTGTCTAGATGATTTTAATTTGATAGTAAAATGGGGTAGTTCACACAAGTTGTTACAAACTATCTTGGATATTTTATTTGATAGAATTTAAATATTTTTCACACTTCTTATGTTTTCTAGATTTAAATATGTATTAAGCCCAACAAAGATGGACTGGTCATGAATCATGGAATTTTTGGAATTCAAAATTAACAAGACTCTAATCGACTAAGATTTGAAAATACACACTTTTTAGAAATCACAAAACCATTCAAATATATAATAATATGTTCGTAATAACATTTTTCCATCATCTCTTGCTACTACCTATGAATAACATGGAAAATACTTCACAAATATATCTCATGTAAATTATCTCTATAATACTACAATTTTTTGAATTATATTCTTCAAGGACATCTACCTTTTTTCCCTATCTCATAACAAGGATAGTGAATTACATGAACTAAGTTCTATTATCATAAAAAATGTAGGAAAATCATATTAATATTACTCTAAACTTTTATTGTTTATTTGTCAGAGAAAAAAATCAGACTACACTATATTGTTATGCAAAATATTTTGTATTAAAAGTAATAGATTTATTAAAATAATTGCATTTCCTTTAATTTTTTTAGTTAGAAAAAATATGTGATTATTAAAATACTACAAATATAAATACTCATCACTATGTAACATTTATTGTTATATAAAAAAATATCAAAACAAATATAAAAAGTGGAGGGTGAACAAATTCATCTTGTATTTTTGAGAAAGAAAAAGTGAACAAACCTTTTATTTAATATAGATAGGCTTTTCTAAATAAAAACTAACATAAAATTATGTTTGTTTCCTCCATTCATTTGTAGAAAAAAACATCTTTAATTTCTTAAAAAAAGGAAAACCAATTCACTAGACGTTCTTTAGCCATCCATCAAATGAATTTTAGTTAATTGCTAAATATGATTAAATGTACATCATGAGTACTAGATAGATGTTGCATTCTTTAACCATACACATTGTTCCCTCTATCACTAACACATGTCGCTAATCTTAAGTCATGATATTCAACAAAAAAGAAAGAAAAATGTGCCTAGTTCTTCTTAAAAATAGAGTATTATTTATTCACTTTTAAGTGGAAAAACATGATTTCTTATGAACGATTAGATTTCATTATTAAAAATAAATAAAATTGAATTCAAATGTTCTCATTATTTAAAAAGACAAAATACCTAAATTTCATGACTATATAATTATATTTAAACATTTTATTGTAAAATCTAATTAAAATTTTCAGAAAATTATATTGTATTAAAGAAAGATTTTAAACAAATTATTTATTTTTTTATTAAATTATTTTTTACATATTTAATTTAGAAATAATATGTCTTAATATTTTAAAAAACAACTTATAAGGAATAACCATCATAAAAAATTTGCTGGACTGCTAGGGTGGACAACAGAGAAAAAACAGTAGGCTCAGTACCAGATAAAATCAGTTCTTCTACATGAAATTTATTTACCTTTGTCTTGTTTTAGCATTTCTGTCTGTCTGGATGATCTGGGCTGTGAAATTAATGTTATTTAAGCAATGGACAAGTATACCATTGAAACAGCATTTAAAAGTTCTTCACAAAACTGAAATGAGTATTTTGTAGATAAGTTTATCGTTACAATCATCCAGCTGCCAGTGAGCTTACCAGACCCAGCAGATGATGATTGGGAACTTCTTTTACAAAAAAAGAACTTCTTTGGGACATGAGCTAAATAATACAAGTAGGTGCAATATCAGGAAAGGCAGCTTCGCTCCAGAATTGATTGACGGCCATAGGTGACGTATTTGCAGCCTACCAAAATATTTTCAGATTTACTGAGGATTTCAGCTGAGGGAAATATTCTCATTTGAACTCGTTACGTCTCATCCACCACTCAGTGGGTTCTCTGTTGCGCACCCTCCCCCTCTTTGCTTCTACAAATAATCGTCCCTCTGCGTAAACAATAAAAAGAGTGAAGCTGAGGCTGGATTGTGGCAGTTAGAGTGCGTTTCTTGGCGACAAGTAGGATTGTGAGCATACCAGCTGAGTTCATAAGATCGACACACCGGTGCCGACATAGACGACCTATTTGTGCAAGTTCCATTTGTAAATATGGTCAATTGAACTTGTCCAAACCACTTTTGTATAACGAATGTTTTGACCTAAACGACTCTAAGATTTAAGTTATTTAAGTAATTCATCTAAAATCACAATAAGAAAAGCCTTGACTTTGAGGGACCATTTTGCTATGATTTTTGGGGTCGAGGTCATGTCTATGAACAGAACTTGCACATAAGGGCCATCTACTTTTGTGAAACACAAAAGATCATAATGAATATTTTGACTTCAGCAACACACTTTAAGATTTGATTTATTTAAGTGACTCATCTAAAATCACACTAAGTAAAGCCCCGACTCATAGGCACCACTTCGCTTGGGCCGATGCCATGGCCACCAACAGAACTTGCATGTAAGAGTCATCCACTTTCATGAAATACGAAAGATAGTAACAAATATCTTGACTTAAACAACACACTTTAAGATTTGACTTATTTAAGTGACTCATCTAAAATCACACTAAGAAAAACCCTAACTCACAGGCACTGTTTCACTTGGGCCAATGTCATGATCATTGGTGGAACTTGCACGTAAAGGCCATCCACTTTCATGAAACACAAAAGATTATAACGAATATTTTGACTTAAACAACACACGTTAAGATTTGACTTATTTAAGTGACTCATCTAAAATCACATCAAAAATGATCCCAATTCATAGTGACCGCTTTGCTATGAATCTTTGAACCAGAATCATGACCATAAACAGAACTTACATTTAAGAACCATCCAATTTAATTGAAACATGAAATATTATAACAAAAAAATTGAATTAAACAACACTACAAAATTTGACTCATTTAAGAAACTCGTCTAAAATCACACTAAGAAAAACCTAACTCGCAAGCACCGCTTCGCTATGAATCTTTGGGCCTATGCCATGGCCATCAGTGGAACCTGCGCGTAAGGGCCGTCCGTGTTGGCACCAAGCTTCTCGTGTGGCGGCCTTATGAACTCAGCTGATATGCTCACCATACCACTCAAGCCGAGGATTGCACTCTGACTGCCACCATTCTGCCGAGCTTCACTCATTTTACTGATTGCGCAGAGAGAGGATCATTTATAGAAGCAACAAAGAGGAGGGTGCGCAACTGAAAACCCGTTGTTGAGTGGTAGCTGAGATCACGAGTTCAAACGAGAGTATTTCGTCAGCTGGAATCCGAAACTGGCTTCACGTTTTCGAAAAGATCATCAAACAAAATTATTGTACATTTTATTTGTCCGAGACGTTGTTTAGTCACTTCTGCCAGAAAAGATTGGCTCATTAGAATACCATTTTAATGCGACTCGCAACAAGTACGACTGAAAAAAATAAAGAAAAAGACATTTCTTGTAACAAACAATTTAAATAGTACACTCGGATTCATAAAATATTATACTAAAATGTTATTGGTGATCAAAAAGAGAAAGACAACTAACATTTTTTTTATTTTTTTTGTTGGAGATACCTATTCTAGGGGGTCCCCTTTAGCTTAGCAGCCAAGGTCTCACGGGTATCCATTCCACCAAAATCCATTAGGGAATTAGGTATAATTATTGCCTATATAAAATATTATACTAAAATATTTGACTTAATTATCAAATATAAAATGAAAAGTTCATTCAGGGAGGGGATTAGGTATAGTTATTGCCTATTGTATTAGAATAACTCTTCTTTCCTTTTCAAAATAAAATTGTCTAACAATTATTTCAAATATTTATTTATGAGATAAATTAGACTTGCATTTTAGGAGGTGCAAGGATTACAAAATAGAAAATTATATATAAGCTATTATATGTTAGGAAATATAATGTGATATGTGTATAGAAAATTCATTAATTTAATTTATAATATTATACATGGAGATGCGGCTACAAGTGTAAGTTTTCATCATTGATCATCTTGATTGCATTGTCAATCAAAAATTACATTTTCACGAGGGGGTAAATTATTCCTATAAAGGATACATCACATGTGACAGCTATTATGTTTTGAATTTAAACTATATTGTATTTTATGAAATTTGTAGACATTGAAAATAAAGTCGAAACACATTATCTAGTTAGCTATATGTATCCAATGAAACCATAAAGCAACTATTTTAAGGTATAAAAAGAAAAAATAATATAAGAAATTATATGATTTATTGGGATTCTAAAATTTTGAAGGTATGAAAGAATAGTTCCCCTTCTCTGTGATGATTTGGTCAAAAAAATTCTACAAAAGACATATATGTTGGAATCCGCTGTAGCTATAGCATTGTATATCATTGTATATATGCCAAAAAAATTCTCTCTAGTGGCATTGCTATAGAGCTTGGGAATTTTAGCCTCTTGAAGTACTTGAGGTTACATACCAATAAGTTAGAGGGGCTCATCCCTTTGATATTAAGTAGCTTACACAATTTATAGCTTTTGTTCTTGCCCAATAACTCACTCAAAGGCCATATCACTTTGCAATTTTTTTAGGCCAAAAGTCTGTAAGAAGTGTATTTGTACAACAATTATCTCGCATGAAGCATACCACCATAGATTGCCAATCTCAAGAGTCTCATATATGTATTTCTATTTGATAACCAATTTTTTGGCTCAATACCTCTCACATTGAGTGCCCAAAGCAATCTCACCAAAATCAACTCATGGGAACACTACATGTGACACTTTGCTCATAAGGACAACTAGAGCTTCTAATTGTAAGAAGCAATCAATTGGAAGGCGACACCCCCTCCAAAGATTGGGAAATGTTAAAGATTGAGGTGATTGATTTTGAGCTAAAACAATCTATTTGATTTCATCCCTTCAAATTTCCTAGTTTTCAATCCTAATGTTGATAACTTGGAAGTGAAGAGAATAAGTTGAAAGGAATAATATCATTGAGCCTTGGGTTTTGCAAAAACTTGAACTTCATAGATCTCTCCATGAATGATTTAGTGGTACTTTTCTTCCATGACCAACACCGAGCATCCATCGTAATGCACACAAACAAATTAGAGGCTTTACCCAAATTCAACGTGCTCACCTTTTCAAATTGATCTTTAAGCTCTTGAAAATCAATCATTGAGGCTAAAGCGTAAAGGAATTTGCATAAACCAAACATCAACTTGAAGAAAAAATGTATTCATCATTTTTAATATTCACCGATGAAACATTCAATAATTTTGATGAAATGAAAAAAAAAACCTCTTGAATATTTCTGAAAGTGAAGCTACTTTCAAGGCTTATATCATCCGGCTATTGAATTCAAAGTTTGTCCTTGGTCTAGATTGTTCTCGAGAGCTTTCATGTAAAATGGAGGAGATTAAAGAGATGGGTCCCTATTGTTGTGCATTTTTCACGCTCTACCTTGTAATAAAATTTAACTCCATATTGAAATCTTCCTTTCGCATAACCCTTGTAAATTCTACCTTAATCAAAACTTTGCATATTTTAATAAATTTGGTCTTGAGTCTCCATTAGAGGTGGGTCCGCTCACGTAGTTTTTCCTTTCAAGTAGGTTCTTACAAGCAAAGAATAGCATATGGAAATTTAGGAGCCATGGATGCCTTGAGATGCATTGTTTTATAAGATGGTATCATTAGTCTTTATATAGGAATGGTTGTTCTTCTCACCACCATGGCAGCCATGAATGCAATCTTCTTCACTACAAATGGAAGTTTTGGTTACACAAGTTGATATCTGTATGACACATATATAAGCGAGCTCATCTATGAAGAAACGAGGGAGGTTCTCAAAATCTTCTTAGAAAATGGTATTTGAGATGTCATGACATTTACTAAGGGCATAGTCCCATGGAGGGGGGCTTCCTAAAAATATGGAGCAGAATCCGCTCAAATTTTCAGCAGAATATTTTGAAGCTGGTGGTCCCATGAATTTAGTTGTGCAGTTTAGCTGGTGGTGGAATGGAATGCTGTGAATAAAAAATTAATAAATAAACATCATTTCCCTTCAATTTTTTTCTAGCGGGAATCTAATTTTTTAGATTTGTGACAAGTGGTAGAAAAGTACTCTTAAGCAGGTGGGGCAATTTCTAGCCCCACCCTAATCTCACCAACTGAAATTTTCAGCCCAAAACAGTTTGGGCTGAAAAAGATTCCAATTAATCCTATAGCAGATTTGTTTTCCCCATGAGACCACCTAATTCCATGAAAATAGGAGCCCAAGGCCCCCCATGAGACCATACAGTAAGGGTGGGGTCCCATGGAGGGGAGCTTCTTAGAAATTTTCAGCGGGTACTGCTGAACATTTTTTAGGAATTTTTTAAATGAGGTGATCCCATGAACTTTTTAATGCAGCTCAGCTTAAAATATTAAGCTCCAAATTTTAAGGAAGCTGGTGATCTCATGAATTTATTAGTTGTGCAGTTCTGCTTAAAATTTAAGCTCCAAAATTTAAGGAAGCTTCAAAGTTGAGATGATTAACAAATGGAAAATAAAATTCCTAAACTATAGGGGCAATCTCCAGCGCCACCCCATTTTCACCCCCTCAAATTTGCAGTCCTAAAAGGTAGGAACTGCTATTCTTCAGGAAAAGATTCCAATTAATCCTGTAGCAATTTTTTTTTACTTTATGAGACCTTCTGCTCCTTAAAAATAGACCCTAAAGCCCCCCATGAGACCCCACCCTAAGCATCTAAGCATAAGACTCTTATGACCATTGATGTGGCGTACGCTCTCAAGAGACTGCGCTAAGCACTCTAGCTTTGCTATTTAATTTAATGTTTTCTAATGTCTTGTGATCAATAATGGTGTCTTTCGACACTGCTTCTTGTTATTGGAAGTGGGTTTTCATGTGAAGTTGCAATATTGATGCATATTAAGTTTTTTTAAGTTTTTTTTTTGTTTTGATTGTGTAAAATTATAAATATTTTTTTATGGTTGGGATGGATGGCCCCAAGATCTCTGTAATACAATATATGGTTTCAATTTTTTTTCATAAGATTCAAGTGTTTAGGTGCTTAGATGTTTCCCAAGAGTTATATTTTGATTACATCTGAATATATTGGAGCGAATTTATGGCCCTGCTTGCAAGCCTATAGACTACGATTATGATCGTGTTGCACCTAGCAGGCACACAAGCAGGTCGATATCAAGAGACCTCATCCGCTCAAGGTCCATCACCAATATGTTCTTTAAGTAGGTTCTATAAACAAGGGCATAGAAAGACCATCTAGAAGACACAGAATGAAGCAAAAGAGGATTCAAAAGCTAAAGGTCAGAGGAGGCTACAACTTTCTGGAGCTCGATCACACTTACAAGCTAAAGAGCGTCAAGGCATCCATACTAATAGTGAGCTCGTGAGGTGCTTGTTATTGGTCTTTCAGTTCCCATTCCTCTTTCCTCTTGCCCTTCCCCTGATTACCCTTGCTCAAACTCTGCATCCAACCTTACGTCCACTCTTGCTTGGGCAATCCAATTTGATAGAATTTATAGAATCTAAGAACAATCTGATCTGATAAAAGATACGATCCCATTTGATCCTAAGAATCCAATTCGATCGAATGTATACTATTCGTAGTGTTTGAGAAAAAATGGCGACTTGAACAAATCAATGTGATTTGCCCAGCATAAGACAATTTCAGAGAATGATATTTACCTATAGAGTAGTTAATATGCATCAAGATGGTGCAGAGAAATTATGTCGATGGAGAGGATAATGAAAGCCACACATTCTAAAAATTTAAATCAAATCAATATCAAAAACATTTCCACATCTAGTAATAAATTATGACGAATTTAAAGTATGAGACAAATTACTAGTTGGAAGGTCATATTTGATGTGATTTTTTATTTACAGTTGTAAGATTCAATGTGGAGTGGTGAATAAACAAACTGCTAATTTAAAATGGTTTCAAGGCGTGAGACTTCTTTTACCGTAAAAATCTCACACATAATATAGTCTATGGACTAAAAATAATAATTAAATTTGTATAATTAGTGGTAGCAAATAAAGAAATATCTTATGTGATGATTATGAAATTAGAATAGTTGAAGGAAAAAATATTTAGAGCCTACGTTTATTTTCTAAATATAAAAACATTACTTTTTTATAAATAAATAAAATAGATCGATGGTAAAATAAATTAACTATGAAGTAAAATAAATTAAAGATAAATACTAAAAAATAAAATGATATATGACCAACAAATGAAATAGTGTAATTTGTCAAAATGCTAGCATATTTATCTTGGTTAAATCTAAGTAAATGATATAGAATGAAAAAAAGAGTAAGCACAAAAGATGAAGCAAGATTGGAAATAGATCTCACATGCTTGAAGCAAGAGTGAAACCTAGTAAGTCGAGGATCATGGAAATCAAAAGGGTCATGAAGAAGTTTGGTAGAAGATGAGTAGTTGTAGATTCAAAAAGTAGATACAATCAGGCAAGGGTAGCTTTATGGAAAATAAAGTAGCTAACAATAAGGTGAACACAATTTCATTAGGCTTTTCTAGATCTATTGTGAATATAAAGAAAAATATAGGGAGATGGGAAAATCTATTGAGAGAAAAGTAGGAGTTACACAAAATATGATCCAAACAAGCCCACATTATTGGAGGTTAAATTCAAACTTATTATTTCACCAAAGGTAAGTGCACAAAAATGGTTTCCAAAAATGGGATTTAAGTGGACAGTTTTTTTCTGAAATCAGGAAATACTAACCTTGGACGTGAAATTGAGGATAGTTACACTCAAAATTTTGAGATGGAATAAAAACAAGGATCAAAGTGCTCTGAGTCTACTTTCTAAACTACTAATTTATTTTTAAAATGGTTGATATTAAGGGGTTCAAAAGAGGGACATACACAAATTGGTGTTGTTTTTGTCAGAAAAACATAACATAGCAACTCTTGTACGACCCTCTACGGTGAAATTTTTTTTAGTATTTTTAAAATTACAATGGTCAGAAGTTAGCTAATAGTATGTAGTTGATGCACGATTTTTTTGATAATTTTTTAATGAATATTTGATTTTTACTAATTTTCGAAGTGGACATATCCTGAAAAAAAAAAAAAAATTGGCCGTGCTACCCCTACAAATTTTGGAAACTAATTGAATTTTTATTTTTTTTTTAAATTTGTAGAATGGAGTCTAGTTTCTAAAAATGTAATTTATTCAAAAATTCGATGAACGGTTAATTTATAACGAAAAAAATACCAAACACTGCTTTTTGGCAAAAAAAAGACATACAAATAAAATAAATTATGGATGAAAGGCTTAACATTTTCAGAAAGTGAAAAAATTTACATCATTGGATAGCTAAGAGAGAACCCAACATTACCCATGTGTTCGATTTTTTCGATATTGAATCACGTGCAATCATGACGGTGAGCACGAACTCGATTATGTGAAATATAGTAGATTTTTAAAAAATATGTCTCTGGTCGTTGGGAATGCCTTGCAAGCCTTTGGGTTGGTATTCCAAGGAAAATACCAAGCCTAAGGCTCGGGAATTCCCAAAGCAAGATATAACGTGCTCGCGTTATAACACGCCTGCGTTATATTTCAGTTTTGAAATTGTTTTTGCTTTTGTGGGAAACATGTCAACTAGGACATAACGCAAGCGTGTTATAATACGCTCACATTATGTCCTGCTTTATGTTAAATGCCAATATATTGAATGTATGCTGATATATTTGTATGTTTGTATGTACATGTATGCTTGTATGTCATGTATGCATGCTTGTATGTATGTACGTATGTCTATATGTATCAATGCATATATATTGTATATGTATGTATGTAAGATTGTATCTACACATGTATGTATTATGCTCAAGTATGGATGTAGGATTATATGTACATATGTATTATGTATGCATTTATTTATGTATGTCTTTAGAGGGAGGGAGAATTTAGAGAGAGAGAGTCTGGAGAGATGGAGAGGGGGTGGAAGTGAGATTTTAAGAGAGAGGGAGTGGGAGAGAAGGGGTTGAAGTGAGAGGTACTTAGCTAGGTAGGGTGGGAGGGATAGAGGGAAGGAGAGAGAGAGGGAGGTGGGAGAGATAGAATTGAGAGAGAGGGAGAGAGAGAGAGGGGGGAGAGAGAGACAAAGAAAAAGAGAGGTATGTAGGTAGGGTGCCAAAGGGAGAGACTTGAGAGTGTGAGGGGGGTGAGAGGGAGAGACTTGAGAGATAGGGAGTGAGAGGGAGTGTGAAAGAGAGGGAGTGTGAGAGAAAGAGGGAGTGTGAGTGAGAGACCTGAGGGAGGGAGAGGGTGTGGGAGGGATTGACCTGATAGAGGTAGAGAAAGAAGAAGGGCCGGCGGGAGGGGCGGTGGAGTGAGAGGGACTTATCTAGGTAGGGTGGAAGGGATAGATAGAGAGAGGGGAGCGAGATAGAAACAGAGTTACTTAGGTAGGTTGCCAAAGGGAGAGACCTGAGAGAGAGGGGGGTGGGATGGAGAGACATGAGAGAGAGGGAGAGAGAGGGAGTGGGAGAGAGTGGTATAGAGTGGTAGGGACATAGAGAGAGATGGATAGAGGGAGTGAAAGAGGGTGGTAGGGATTGATTGAACGAGAGGTACATAGAAAGAGGGAGATGGTAGATAGAGACAATTAGAGAGGGTAGGAGGGAGGGAGGGAGGGAGGGAGGGAGAGCTGATATGTATAGATAGAGGGTAGACGGTAGAGGGTTTAAGAGTTTAGGGTTTAAGGGTTGAGGGTCAAGGGTTTAGGGTTGAGTTTTTAAGGGTTTAAGGGTTGAGGGTTTAAGGTTCAAGAGGGTTGAGGGATTAGGGTAGAGAGTTTATTAAGTCATTTTAAGTATTGAGGGTAGAGGGTAGAGGATTGACGGTAGAGGGTAGAGGTTTTATGGGTTAGGGTTTAAGGGTTTAGGGTTTAGGGTTGAGGGATTAAGAGGTTATAGAGTAGAGGGTATAGGGGTTGAGGGATTAGGGTTTAAGGGTTAAGGGTTGAGGGTTGTGGGATTAAGAGGGTATAGGGGTTGAGGGATTAGGGTTTAAGGGTTGAGGGATTAAGAGGGTATAGGAGTTGAGGGATTAGGGTTGAAGGGTTGAGGGTTGAGGGTTGAGGGATAAGGGTTGAGGGTTGAGGAATTAAGAGGGTATAGGGGTTGAGGGATTAGGGTTTAAAGGTTGAAGGTTGAGGGTTGAGGGATTAAGAGGGTATATGGGTTGAGGGATTAGGATTTAAGGGTTGAGGGTTGAGGGTTTAGGGATTAAGAGGATATAAGGGTTGAGGGATTAGGGTTTAAGGGTTGAGGGTTGAGGGATTAAGAGTATATAGGGGTATCCATCTCTCCCACTATCTCCATCTACCCTCTATCTCTTAACCATTTAAACCCTTAACCTTTAAACCCTCAACTCTTAACCCTCTACCCTCTATCTATCTCTCAGTCCGTCTATCCCTCCCTATATATCTCCATCTCTCCCACTATCTCTTTCTCCCCCTCTCCCTCTTCGTCCCTCTCTCCCTCTTTCTCTCCCACTCTCTCTTTCTCCCACTCTCCCCCTCTCTCCCTCTTACTCTATCTTTCTCCCACTCTCCCACTCTCTCCCACTCTCTCTCCCTCCCTCGCTCCCTCCCTCCCTCTTTTTCTCTCTCTTCCTCTCTCCCTCTCTCACTCTTCGTCCCTCCGTCCCTCTCTCTCCCTCTTTCTCTTTCTAACCCTCTCCCACTCTCCCCTTCTCCACTCTCACACTCTCTCCCACTCTCTCTTTCTCCCCCACTCCCTCCCTCACTCTCCCTCCCTCTCTCCCTCCCTCTCTCTCCCTCTTTCTCTCCCACTCTCCCCTTCTCCCACTCTCTCTTTCTCTCCCACTCTCCCCTTCTCGCACTCTCCCACTCTCTCCCTCTTTCTCTCTCACTCTTCCTCTCTCCTACCCTCACTCTCCCTCTCTCCCCCTGTCTCTCTCACTCTCTCTTTCTCTCCCTCTCTCTCAATTTTAACCCACTCTCCCTCCCTCCTTCCCTCACTCTCCCTCTCTCCTCTTTCTCTTTCTAACCTCTCCTCTCCCTTCTCCTCTCCTCATCTCTATTTCTCTTTCTATACCTCTCCCTCTCCCCTTCTCCCACTCTCGCACTCTCTCATCTCTCTTTCTCCCCCACTTCCTCCTCCCTCCTCCACGCCCCCTCAGTCCCTCCCTCTCACTTCTCTCTCCCTCTCTCTCCTCTTTCTCTCCCACTCTCTCTTTCTCTCTTTCTCTCCCTCTCCTCTTTTCTCTCCCACTCTCCCTCTCCCTTCTCCCACTCTCTCCTCTCTCGCTTTATCTTTCTAACCCTCCCCTCTCCCCTCTCTCCTCTTTATCTTTCAACCTCCCCCACTCTCCTTCTCCACTCTCCTCTCTCCACTTTCTCTCCTCTTCCTCTCTCCCTCTCCTCTCTCTCTTCTCTTTCTCTCCAACTCTCTTTTCTCTCCCTCTCCCTCTCTCCTCTTTCTCTCCCTTCTCCCTTCTCCCTCTCCCACTCTCTCCCACTCTCTCATTCTCCCTCTCTCCCTCTTTCTCTTTCTAGCCCTCTCCCCACTCTCCCCTTCTCCCTCTCCCACTCTCTCCCTCTTTCTCTCCTCTTCCTCTCTCCTCTTTCTCTCACTTCCTCCCCTCTCCCTCTCCTCTTTCTCCCTCTCCTTCTCCCCTCTCCTCTCCCTATCCTTCTCCTCTCTCCCTCTCCTCCTCTCTCTCCCACTCTCTTTCTCCTCCTCTCCCTCTCCCTCTTTCTCCCACTCTTTTCTCTCCCTCTCTCTCAATTCTAACCCACTCTCCCTCACTCTCCCACTCTCTCCCTCTTTATCTTTCTAACCCTCTCCCCTTCTCCCACTCTCCCACTCTCTCCCACTCTTTGTTTCTCCCACTCTCCCATTCTCCCACTCTCCCACTCTCTCCCTCTTTCTTTCCCACTCCCTCTTCCTCTTTCTCTCCCACTCTCCCCCTCTCTCCCTCCCTCTCTATCTCCATCTCTCTCACTATCTCTTTCTAACCCTCTCCCTCTCCCTCCTCCCTCATCCCTCTCTCCCTCTTTCTCCACTCTCTTTATCTCCCTCTCTCCCCTCTCTCCTCTCTCTCTCTCTTTCTCTCCCTTCTCTCTTTCTCTCCCACTCTCCCTCTCTCCCTCTCCCTCTCTCCCTCCCTCTCTCTCCCTCTTTCTCTCCCACTCTATCTCTCTCTCTCACTCACACACACACACACTCACCTCTATCTCCTCTACTATAAGGGTGCAGTGGAGAGATATATAATTAGGATAGTGGATATAGACAAAGAGGGAGAAAAGAAATATAATAAGAAAACCATATTTCATATAATGCATGCACGTTTTGAAGAAGTAGAGATGTCACTGTTTTAGGAAGAAATAAAATGCTCGCGTTATAATGCGAGCGTGTTGTTTATTCCACTAAAACAATTAAAAAAAAACCCAATATACCCGTGATGTCAAGGCCCACAGTTTGCATATTCTCCTGGATTTGCGTGTGCTCCGACAAAAAGTAGCTTTTTGATGATGTTGTGAAGTGTGCAAGAATGTTATTCATATTCCATGATCTTTGTACCACCTTTGCATGACATAGAAGAGTTTCCATGTTGAAAGACATATAATATGAATTGAAGTTTGAATTCCATTGAAAACTGATATAGAATTGAAGTTTGGAAGGGAACAAGCTTTTGAACAAGTCAAATTGTTGTGGAGTTTGAAGAAAGAAGAAGATAAGCCTAAATAATTGGGTTGAAATCCTCCATTTGAAAGTACTATTTTTTAGGTATGTGAAGTCTTTAGACATTCTCTTTCATTCTATTATGGCTTTCTTTCATTTTTGTTTGTCATTATAACCTTACGTTGTCAATGCACATTTTAAATTACACAATTATATACACTTGTCAATTACCATTTTAAACTTGATGTAGAGCATCTACCAGGATCCACAAATCATCAAGGGTACTTCTGACCCTAACTTAAATTGAAGAAGATCAACGAACAAAACTCAATCATTTTTTCATCAAAATCCTTCAATTTCACTTGATTTCATATTTCCACAAAACATTATAACTTGGTTTCAACTCTTTTTCAAACTCAAAAAATAGATTAACCATCATAAAATTGATTGTAACATAGCATAAAGCTGATTAGAAACTCAGAACCATTCAATTCGTTCATGATTCACTAATTCAAGAACTCAATTCCACTTTCCCTCTCTCTCTCTCTCTAAGTTGGTTGACTTAGAGGCTATAAATTGTGAATGGAAGTGCAAGAAAAGAGTCTAGAAGTGTGTCCAAGTGAACATAAGCCCATATGACTTTTCACCTTCCCTATTTCACAGTTTTTGTAACTTTTCAGAATTTTGTATTTTTGCAACTTTTGCAAATAGTTATAACTTTACAAAATACACATAGGATTTAAACATTAAACCTCCTAATGATTCCCATACATGGAAAATGTCTTTAATGACCCTCTTACAACATGTAGATACCCAAAATTGAATCAAATTTCAAAATGGAAGCATAGATTGTCAAGGCGCTCCTGCACCATAAACTTATCAAACACTCACAATGCCATTACACTCATTATGATTGTAACTTACATGATATTTATCTTATTTCCCTTCAAAATCAACGCCCCCAATGTATCTAACTATTTTTTTATCTTCATAACTAACTTATCTCTTCACAACTTTGCCAAAAAATGCAATTTTTTGCAAATGTCCATGCTTCCATTTTGAACCTATCTTGCAATCATGGAATGCCATGTTAAATTTTGTACAGGATGATTGTAAGTATTATTTAAATGAATCCTTGAATGATATATATTTTTCAATTAACTTGAATGGATACATTTTTAAGGAACTAATATTTGTCTAATTACCATGGTACAGATAAAATTATCCGCCACGCCGAAGAAAAATACAAAGAGAAAACTAACAGACGAAGTGAATGAAAACTTCAAAGAAAAGGAGAGATTTCGGGTGGCGGCATATCGTGAAAATAATAAATTGGAAACAATTGACGAAAACGAGCCAATTGAAGAGGAACCTCAACCGTAAAAAAAAGAACGAGAATTGGCAGCACAAAAGGCACGAATGCGAAAGCA
Source organism: Sequoiadendron giganteum (assembly GCA_007115665.2). Lineage (NCBI taxonomy): Eukaryota > Viridiplantae > Streptophyta > Pinopsida > Cupressales > Cupressaceae > Sequoiadendron > Sequoiadendron giganteum. The sequence continues at coordinate 532,160,761 of CM021107.1, read as the reverse complement.
TCATCGTAAGAAAGATTCAGATATTGTAGTTGGAGACACACCCTCTACAACAAGTGAATATGAAGGGACACCATTAAGAACAAGTGAATATGGAGGGACACCATCTAGCAAAAAGTTAATATGGATGAACACCATCTACTGCAAGTGAATATGTAGGGACACCATCTACCTCAAGTGAATATTGTTGGACACCATCCAACACATCTCAAGTTGAGAGTACATCATCACTCGGATTTGACAAAGAAGGTATGTCATCATCCCCATGAGAACCTCAAGGTATGTCTTCTTTGCCATCCTTAATCGAAGGTACGCAATCTAACCCACTTCAATTAAATATTGATGAAATTCCTAATATTGAGATGTATGTACCTAGGAGAACACCACCTAGAATTTTGTGTAGAAATCCAACGTATTGATTAATATTGATGATGAGATTTGCAGCATATGGAAGGTAAGATTTCAACATGCACTTGTAGAAGATATGCTGATAAGATTTGGAAATGATTCTTTGAAAAGCTAAATGAAACTGCAAGATGTCAACTATTTGTTGAAATGATGTGGGGTGTAAAGTATAGGAACATCATGAAGACTCTTGGGTTGAGAACATCGAATGCATCAAGTGATGACACTATTGTGAAGAATCTAATGGATGCTTATGAGAGTGTGGGTAAGACCTCACGCTCAAAGGATAGTAATGTCACCCGACGTGTCATTACATCCACTTTGGTAATTTTTCAAACAAAGAGAGCTCGTCTCATTAAAAAGATGAGTGAAAAAATGAGAATTAGTAGAAAAACTTTATCAAGAGCCATTCAAAGGCAACAAAGAATTGAGGGCAATGATTCAAAAGAATTATGGGCATTCTCAGGGAGACTGTCATGGAAAGATAAAGAAGTTGTCGAAGCCTTGAGAACACTAATTGAAGAGTATTGGAAGAATAACACAAGGCCATCTTTGAATCAAAGGGATGTGGTAAGAAGGAGAATCGGTAGTCGGAATCGTGAGCCACATCCAAAGAATTTTTTGGATATGACTCAAACCCAATTTTATCAAAAATTTGAAAATGATTATCCTCAAATTAGCATTTCTCAAAGATTTTTTGAAATTCTTAAACCTTTTTATGTCAGATAAATCACACACGCACTACTTGTTGTTGTAGACTACATATTGAATTTTCTAACCATTATGATGTTTATCATTCTATATGTGTAAATTTTCATACTAACGATGTTTTGCAGGATTGTGGCATAGAAGCCCCACCAAAATCTTCAAGAGAGTTCTTATCAAAAAATTTATGTGAAATAGAGGATAGCCAGATATTCTACAGGACAACATGCTTGGATGGTTCATGCGAGCATTGTAGTGGCTTCCAGCGTATGCTAGTATGTCAACATATGGAAAGCACAGATGAGGTGGGACAAAAACTAGTAGAGTTTGGGAAGTACAAAACAGTGGCATATGCTACAAAAGGTGGGTCTCAAGCAAAAAGGTGTGATTTGGTTATTGAGAAGATTCCTGTGTACCATTTTATGTCCATGTTTTGTGACAATATACTGTCTGAGTATGCAATGCATACCCATAGAGCTCGATTGTTAGACACGTAATTCAAGCTACGTAAGGACACCTTTCCAGTTGGAAGCATAGTATCAGTGGTTGACTTTGCAGATAACTACACTCTACAACCACAACATGAGGTGCAATCACAGTATTACAACTCCACACAGGGTTTGATATTTTTGCACATAGAATTCATTCATGCACCTGATAGTACAGATGACCAAAGGAAGGTATTGAGGGAGTACCACTTTTTCGTTAGTGATGATCGCACACATTCTCCAAAGTTTGTGCAAGGTCGCTTCCAAATGTTCTATATTGGTTTGGCTTAGAGGAGCATAAAATACGACTGACATATAATATGGTCTGATAACTGTGCAACACAGTTCAAAAACTCGCGCATGTTCCACTGGTTGTGCAGGATGCATATAATTACAAGTGTTCAACATATGTGGAACTTTTGTGAGGCCAGACATGGAAAGGGGGAGCATGATGGTGCAGGAGCATGGATCAAAAGAGCATTAGCATGAGAAGAGTTAAAGTATAAAGACAGTGTAAAGTTGACAGATGCAAAATAAATCATCGAGTGGTGTAATGCTTAGATGGGTCTAGGTAATGAAGGCACGTCTTCAGTTCGTAGATTTTTTTGGTTGATGGATGATACTAACATTGCACCATATGAGGACTATTGTACACTAACTGGATCGAGTGAGGTACACTCTTTCCTTAGCTCAAATGCAGGTTCATGGAGTATCGATACACGAAATATGACATGCTTTTTTTTTGCATGTACAATGCAAGCTTGGAATGATTGTGAGTCAGGGGAGTGGCTTAAAAAATGGTTGACAAGTTATCTTATCCCACTTCACACGTATCGCCCTCTTACGGCATTGGAACTGACACAGATGGAATCATAAGTCGACTTTGACCACAGATCAGATCTAGTTCAACCAGGTGATATATCTACTTGCTTAGTTGTTGAAATTCCATATCGTTATCTTACTTTGTACTGTATTCATAATGTTGACAAATTTCAAGATATTTTTTGCACATATCAATGCAGGGCATGTTGATGTAGTTATTGCAGACAAAGACAATGAAGAGGGAACAAACTATTACTTGTGTCATTGTGTTGAGGCCAAAAACAAATTGGAGGCCCCAGTTATAGATGGAGAAAACATCGAATACCCTATAGGCTCAGTTGTGGTTACTAGAACATGGCTTAGAAGGTACCCACATTCGAGTGTTAAACATTGGCTATTTCAGGACTTTGACACACATCGTAAGATTCTTCATTACTCGAACCTTGTCGTGGCATCCAATGTTTGTTTGACCAAATATGGGGATATACCTTTGAAGAAGACCTTGTTGAAGGTCCGTGGGTCTAACCATGAGGCAATACTTGACACAATAAAGAGTAGAGCAGACCTGGATGGTTCGTAGGATCAATTTGTAAGTATATGCACATTGGTTCTTATTAATCTATACTTGTATGCACATTAATTTGTTTGATGCTACCATCCTCTTTTACTTTGTGTATTTGTAAGTAACATACTAAACAGTGATTGGTGTCCCCTTGCAAAAAATGCAGATCTATGAGCCATCCACGAGAATGTTAGCCAAAAAAGCAATGCAACATCCTTATTTTGATGATCTTCACAAATCTCAATCATGATTTTAAGCCATTAGAAAAGTGTGTGCAAAGCTTGGTGAGAGAATTTCAAGTTATTCATTTGAAGTTTACCTTATCATGAGTAGCTATGATGTAGACATTATAAGAGCATATGAAATTTCAACTTACTCTATTCATGAGAGGTGTTGTGTGCAATAGGTATGTTGGAATTCCCAGTGAAGATGTATGTCCAGGAGTTACTTAGTTGTGAGACCTGCATGCCTATCTGTAAGTGCCTTCCATCTATTTTTATTTCATTTCCATTTTGGATGCTCTTTCTTTTTCTCTTTTACTTTGCATATTTGTAAGTAGTTCTACTAAAATTGATTGATCTCTCATTGCAGAAAATGCTAATTTATGAGCCATCAAAAAGAATCCCAGCCAAAAAACAAACCCAACTTCCTTATTTTTATGATCTTGACAAATCTCAATTTTGATTTCAAGCCATTATGAAAGAGCGTGTGAAGCTTAGCGAGGGAATCTAAAGTTACTCAATTGAAGTTAACCTCATAATGAACAGCTATGATGTAGACATTTAAAGATATTCTCAATATATGAGTGACATTGTAAAAGATCTGTGAGGACGAAGTACCTAAGGCATTGTAATGAGATTTACTCAAATATTGTAATTTTGGAGTTCATGTTTGGTGTAGTAGCACCTTGTTCTATAAATCCCTTCAAACACCCTTAAAACATTCAAGAACCCCCTTAACTTGTTGGGGCAGCAATTATCATGTATCCAAACCCTTAGATCCTTAATTTGTCTTAGAACAAACTCACTCCACCATGCCAAACCAAAACCCTTATTTTATGCTAGTATAAGAAGGTTTTATTGAAATGAATGGTTCGACACCTTACCAGAACATGCCACCACCTTAGACCTTCTTAAAATCACCTGCAAAAACTCAAAATACAATCACCCAACCTCTACATGCAATATTTTATCAAACCCTAGGGTGAAACCTCATTTTTCATGCCCTTTTCCACCAAAATCTACAAGGGTAGCAACACAAAGTTTCACTCTACAACTCGTGTGACCAAACTAACTACTCCAATGCATCCGAATAGGTATTTTTATGATAGCCATGCTCTTGTTTTGCACCAAAACACATGGAATCGCTCCGAGCTACATTCCACTAGATCGATCCCTTAAGGGTCCAAAGTGCAAAATGGCTGCAAACTTTAGCATGCTATTACTCGGATACCATGACACTTAAAAACTTCTCATCTAATCCTACAAGATCGAGCTGGCCCCTCTACAAAAACCTCTCTCAGTTTTCGCTATCTCAGAATGGTTTTCCCGTTGGATTTTCACTTGATGGAAAAAGTGTCAAATTCAAGTTGTGCAAAGTTGCAAAGTGGTGCAACTTTCGCTCTGCAACTCGTGTGACCAAACTAACTGCTCCAATGCATCTCAAGAGGTATGTTTATGGTAGGAATGGTCTTGTTTCACACCGAAACACGTAGAATCGCTCTGAGCTACGTTCCACTGGATCGATCCCTTAAGGGTCCAAAGTGCAAAATGGCTGCAAACTTCAGTATGCTATTATTCGGATACCGTGACGCTTAGAAACTTCTCGTCTGATCCTACAGGATCGCGTTGGGCCCCTCTACAAAAAATCTCTCGGTTTTGGCTCAGAGTGGTTTTCCGTGGCGGCGGATTTTCACTTGATAGAAAGAGTGTCAAATTCAAGCTGTGCAAAGTTGCAAAGTGGTGCAACTTTCGCTTTGCAACTCGTGTGACCAAACTAACTACTCGAACGCATCTGAATATGTATTTTTATGGTAGTCATGGTCTTGTTTTGCACCGAAACACACATAATCGCTCTAAGCTACGTTTCACCGGATCGATCCCTTAAGGGTCCAAAGTGCAAAATGGTTGCAAACTTCAGCATACTATTAATTGGATACCGTGATGCTTAGAAAATTCTCATCTGATCCTATAGGATTGTGTTGGGCCCCTCTACAAAAACCTCTCTCAGTTTGGGCTATCTCAGAGTGGTTTTCCCGTGGTGGCTAATTTTCACTTGATGGAAAAAGTGTCAAATTCAAGTTGTGCAAAGTTGCAAAGTGGTGCAACTTTCGCTCTGCAACTCATGTGACCAAACTATCTGCTCCAACACATCTGAATAGGTATGTTTATGGTAGACATGGTCTTGTTTCACACTGAAACATGCGGAATCGTTCTGAGCTACGTTCCACCGGATCGATCCCTTAAGGGTCCAAAGTGCAAAATGGCTGCAAACTTCAACATACTATTACTCAGATACCGTTATGATTAGAAAATTCTTGTCTAATCCTACACGATTGTGTTGCGCCCCTCTACAAAAACCTCTCTCAATTTTGGCTATCTCCGAGTGGTTTTCCCGTGGCGGCGGATTTTCACTTGATGGAAAAAGTGTCGAATTCAAGCTGTGCAAAGTTGCAAAGTGGTGCAACTTTTGCTCTGCAACTTGTGTGACCAAAATAACTACTCCAATGCGTACGAATAGGTATTTTTATGCTAGGAATGGTCTTTTTTTGCACTGAAACATGCGGAATCGCTCTGAGCTATGTTCCACTTGATCGATCCCTTAAGGGTCCAAAGTGCAAAATGGCTGCAAACTTCAACATGCTATTACTCAGATACCGTGATGCTTAGAAAATTTTCATCTAATCCTATAGGATTGCATTGGGCCCATCTAAAAAAACCTCTCTCAGTTTTGGCTATCTTGGAGTGGTTTTCCTGTGGCGGCAGATTTTCACTTAATGGAAAAAGTGTCAAATTCAAGTTGTGCAAAGTTGCAAAGCGGTGCAAATTTTGTTTTGAAATTCATGTGACCAAACTAACTGCTCCAAAGCATCCCAATAGGTAGTTTTATGCAAGGCATGGTTCTCTTTTGCACCCAAACACATGGAATTGATCCGACTTGCGTTCAGCTGGCTTGATCCCTTATGATGGCATGCAAAACACTGGAAAAGAGAAACATACAAATGACGGTTGAGAAGTTCGATTATTCCATACAAAAAGCATATGATCATTGGTGCAGAGCACCTTGTTCCTACATTTGATGAAGAAGGTCTAGTTCGGTGGTTTTAGTGATTCACCCATAAAATTGAAATCCCATAGTCATTCACCCATTCCTAGCGAAATTGAATACCATCAGCCTAACGATGCTTCATCGACGGAACCACCATCACAGCCCCGCGGATGGGCCGATGAAAATAGCTCACAATATATTATTGGAGTAACAATACCCTATCGGGCTGACGCCTAAGGTTATCTCCCCGATATACCGATAGAATCAACAAAAGTAAACACATCGTTGTAATAGATAAACATCAATGGAACGAGTTATGGCATTCCCTCGATGGGCCAATATAACTATGAATAGTTCTTTAAGACATTTTGTACTTTGACTATACTATTTTGAAGTGACCTTTTCATGTATATAATCATATCATGTTCATGTATGTTAAATAAGGATAAAATCAATGCAGATTTTCAAGGATTTGTCAAGCGAGTAAGAGAGCTATGGGAGCAACCTCATCTAAAATATTTTGAACTAGAGTTTGATATACCATTTAGAGAGCTTGGTTTTCATGGAAGAGGAAGAAAGATGATTAATTTGATTCATTTTCCTTTGCATAACCATATCATGGTGTGGGAACCAAGAAGACCAAGGATGTTTAGTTTTATGTGGAGGTAATGGATGTGGTCAAAAATTTGAGAGGGGAAAGAAGGTCAATGTATGATCCTAATGAAACTGAGGAAGAACAACAAGAGAGGGACATGAAAAATAAAATCAATGCAGATTTTCAAGGATTTGTCAAGTGAGTAAGAGAGCTATGGGAGCAGCCTCATCTAAAATATTTTGAACTAGAGTTTGATATACCATTTAGAGAGCTTGGTTTTCATGGAAGAGGAAGAAAGATTATTACTTTGCTTCATTTTCATCTGCATAACCATATCATGGCATGGGAACCAAGAAGAACAAGGATGTCCAGTTTTATGTGGAGGTAATGGATGTGGTCCAAAATTTGAGAGGGGAAAGAAGGTCAATGTATGATCTTGATGAAATTGAGGAAGAACAACAAAAGAGGGACATGAAAAATAAAATCAATAAAAAATTTCAAGGATTTGTCAAGCGAGTAAGAGAGCTATGGGAGCAACCTCATCTAAAATATTTTGAACTAGAGTTTGATATACCATTTAGAGAGCTTGGTTTTCATGGAAGAGGAAGAAAGATGATTAATTTGATTCATTTTCCTTTGCATAACCATATCATGGTGTGGGAACCAAGAAGACCAAGGATGTTTAGTTTTATGTGGAGGTAATGGATGTGGTCAAAAATTTGAGAGGGGAAAGAAGGTCAATGTATGATCCTGATGAAACTGAGGAAGAACAACAAGAGAGGGACATGAAAAATAAAATCAATGCAGATTTTCAAGGATTTGTCAAGTGAGTAAGAGAGCTATGGGAGCAGCCTCATCTAAAATATTTTGAACTAGAGTTTGATATACCATTTAGAGAGCTTGGTTTTCATGGAAGAGGAAGAAAGATTATTAATTTGCTTCATTTTCATCTGCATAACCATATCATGGCATGGGAACCAAGAAGACCAAGGATGTCCAGTTTTATGTGGAGGTAATGGATGTGGTCCAAAATTTGAGAGGGGAAAGAAGGTCAATGTATGATCTTGATGAAATTGAGGAAGAACAACAAAAGAGGGACATGAAAAATAAAATCAATAAAAAATTTCAAGGATTTGTCAAGCGAGTAAGAGAGCTATCGGAGCAACCTCATCTAAAATATTTTGAACTAGAGTTTGATATACCATTTAAAGAGCTTGGTTTTCATGGAAGAGGCAGAAGATTATTACTTTGCTTCATTTTCATCTGCATAACCATATCATGGCGTGGGAACCAAGAAGACCAAGGATGTCCAATTTTATGTGGAGGTAATGGATGTGGTCCAAACTTTAGGAGGGGAAAGAAGGTCAATGTATGATCCTGATGAAATTTAGGAAGAACAAAAAGAGAGACAGGAAAAATAAAAGCAATGCATATTTTCAAGGATTTGTGAAGCGAGTAAGAGAGCTATGGGAGTAGCCTCATCTAAAATATTTTGAACTAGAGTTTGATATACCATTTAGAGAGCTTGGTTTTCATGGAAGAGGAAGAAAGATGATTACTTTTCTTCATTATCATTTGCAGAACCATATCATGGTGTGGGAACTAAGAAGACCAAGGATGTCCAGTTTTATGTGGAGGTAATGGATGTGGTCCAAAATTTAGGAGGGGCAAGAAGGTCAATGTATGATCCTAGTGAAATTGAGGAAGAAAAACAAGAGAGGGACAGTAAAAATAAAATCAATGCAGATTTTCAAGGATTTTAGAGGTCATTAGATATACTCATTAGGTTGGAGGAGTCTAAAGTTGAAAATTTGTAAGTTGCTTAAACAAACAAATTTGAAATGCAACGGTTACTTGTTTTGAAAATTGGTTTTTAGTTACATGTCAATAAGGGAAGCACAAGTACTCAAAAACACGTAAGCCTCAAAAAGTATACACACGAATACATAGTATACACAAATTAATACAAAGTATATGCACGAATACAAGGTATACGCATGAAAACACGTAAGCCACAAAGTATACATTTGAACACACGTAAGTCACAAAGTATACACGTAAGATGTAAAGTATACACTTGAATACACGTAACTCATATCTATTGAACCATCAATTTAGAATGCAAATATGGACAGGCATCGATAAAAGATATCTGTATTAACCAAAAAGCCATGTAGGCATACATCAATATATGTCAGTAGAAGTATGAAATATATGTACAAAATAGCCATATAGGCTTACAAGAATCCCATATAGGCATACAATGTCAAATATGTCCAATAAAAAAATGTACAAAAATTCCATGTAGGCATACAACAAAGGGCTTTGGAATCAAAAGTCATTACTCTCCATGCCCTGGAAATAAATTCTTTCCTTTTCCTTTTCAATCAGATGGTGATAGGTCTATCACTCATTTTTGTTGCACTCGAGGAGTGCTCCTACTTCTCCTCCTAGGGTTTAGTTCATGGTGAATTTTTAACTGTTACAATAAGAAGTAAATACATGAATATATAGAAATTACATTATAAAAAATGATATATTTGACAAAATAATTGCTTACCACCATCTCATGATCTCTCTCCGCGAGGGAAATATTCTCACGCCCATGCTCAAGCTCTGTATAAACCATACCAATAGAAATTAAACTGTAACGTCAAACACTAATGGTTTGATTTTTCACTAACTAACATCTATAACAACAAATGTAAATTGAAATTTACTAATTTGCCTCATACCTCTCTTGTCAAAGCCATCGAGAATTGTATAGCAGATGACACATCAATCTCCATTGCCCTCACCACATTCAGAGGTGTTTTGGTTTGCAACGTCTGAAAATAAAACAATAAATTATTCAAAGTAATCAACGATGTGCATATAAACTACACAAATATATTAAGTACTTGATTCATTAGTTAAACTCTTTATTCTATTACCTCTATGTACGTTTGAGTAAATCCACCGCCACTGGGAAGTGTTGCATCAAAAACTCCAATATTATATGTTCAACATCCAAAATCGCATATTAAATTACCATTCCTAAAACAATGCTATTAACATGAAATAAATTTATAATTGTTTACTAGTTACATACCCCAGCAATAGTTATATTGCATTTTTAGTTAATCTTGCATTTCAAAATCAAAATTTAATAAATTAAATTCAATGAATATGCACTAACTTTTACCTGACTATCAATGCCATATGCCTCATGCAAAATGTCACCTGCCCTCTCCATCTCCATAGCTACAGACGGATCCTGTGTACCAGTCTCCTGAGTGTTGGTGGGGTCATATGAACAAGTAGCCCCACATATTGACACACATGTGTTCGAAGGCCACCACTCGAAGACTCCCCTGGATGGCGTTGTAGAATAGGACTAGTATGATGGATGAAACTCTGGGTCAAAGTGTTGATCATTTGCAATGTCTCTACGTCAGCACTTTCCTTCGCGATGAAAGGCATAACAACGTGCTCACGAGGTGGCCTAGCGAGAGCTCATCTACCTTGCCACATAGGATTCGGTTGTGCACTAGGTCTATCCTGAGTTGATCCCCCACCTCTCCCTTGGAAATCCTTCATATCAAAATAATTTAGGATTTTGTTCAATATGAACTCACTATATAGTTTCCTAAGGAAATATTGTGGGACCTCGCAATTGTTGCATGGAGGGTAATCGAAGACCATGTACCACCTATCATAAAATTGGTCCCCACTCTCTTGGTGGTGGCACCAATGGATAGGAAACCTCTTCGCATTGAGGGTAAGATTTTGATTTGTACGTGGGTCGGTGAATAATGAGTACAAATCACCTTTTGTAATTTTTAAATCCTTTACATCCTTGTATGATAGTTTATTTGCAGAATAATCCCTAGCCCCTGCCTCCTATCTTGCCATCCAGTTATTTGTTTGCTAATTGAATCTACATTTTTTAACATATATGTCAATGAATTTGCTAGGGTCACTCTTTCTGTGGTTGAACCATTTGGATCACTCAACCTACTAATCAAATCCTCAATTTTCTTTTTGTTGTTCTCAATTTCACTCATTAAATTTTGTTGAGTTCTAGGAGGGGGTTGAGTGATTGGTGAAGGAGGTTGTTGCTTGGTTGATTTTGATCTTCAGGATTTGGTTGGTCTTCCTATTGAGGATTTTGAGGGTTTGCAAGTTGATTTGCATCTCCTAAAAATTCAGACAAATATATATCAAATTCAACCTAAAACTAACTAATTCAAAACAAAAACCATACAATCCTTACCTCTCATAGCTCCTCCTCGTCATGGCACCATCGTTGTGAAGAAATATCAATTGTTCGTGAAGAAATTTGTTGAATCGCTCCTCCTAGAACACGAGCGGGAAATTGTGGGGGTTTTGGTCACGGCTGCAAAAAAAATAGTCACAATACTAATGATAGATTTGCATTTCTTTTTTTGCTTTTAACAATCAATAACGCGACCGTGTTATTGGTTTGTAGTTGTCGAGCCTCAGGCTCGACATAATGAACCATAATGCGAGTGCATTATAACGCGCTCACGTTATGGATTTTCAAAAAAAATTTGGAGGGTGTCCACAAAATTGCTACCCATTTCCATGGACCCACCCCTAAATTTATCCAATCATAGGAAAGGAGACCTGTAACTTTAGATAAAAAGCGAAATGAAGGGAAGAAGGTTTGGGTTGAGCCATGTAAAAATAAAAAAATTGGTCTTTCCCTAGGGATTTTAGATAGGATCCACATAGAGATCCCCTTAAGTGAATGTTCTTTAAAAGAATCAATCAACTAAAGAAAAGAAACTTTTTTGATATCTTAAATGGTCAATTCTTTTCCATAAAAGGAGAAGATTCTAAACTAGTGTAAGAAGAATTGGGGGTTAGAGATCAAGATAAAATTCCTTTCAAGAAGGTATTATTTTATAGAGGTTAACTTAAAGTAGGATAAGATTAACATTTTAGAGGGAGGGCCCTAGCCTGGTTTCTTAATGCAATTGTAGTGGGAACCCAAATTTGACTCCACACTCATAAAATCTCATAATCTCTCCTATTTTTCTTCATCTTTATAAGCTCCCAATTATGTATTAGGATCTTAAAACCTTGAAATTATTAAGGGTAGCCCTAAGATCCATTGTCACTATAGATAAGAAAACATTGGAAAGTAATTCTTGGTGCTACACAAGAATTTATATGTTGAGAAATCATAACATGATTCCTTTGCAAAAATTATTCCTCTAGAATATAGCCTAGGATCTTGAATAAAAATGGAACTTGATAGCCCTCACCCACACAAGACTCAATACTGTATCAGTATTTGAGCTAAAAACCCAAGTCAATGGATAAAAATATAAATTTGTATGAATGGGCGACCAATGTCTCTTAGCTACTAGGATATGAAGTTCCCTTAGATTGAATTATAGAAGAGATTATGGCCATAGGAAATATTGGAAAAAATTGGGATTTGGAAAGATATAAAGATAAACACTTCTCTATCTAGGTTATATCTGTGAAGTAATTTAAAATTTATTTCCAAAATATGACAAGAACAAAGAGAAAGAGTGAAGGTAGATGAAGTTTTTCAAGTAGAAGAGATAGAGAAATAGTTTTTGGTCATGTATGCTAAATGAAGCCTCTATGGTAGGGTAAGTGCACCAATCTGTGGCACAATTTTGGTGCCAAATTGAAAAAATTCATAAAAAAAGCCCGAAATTGACCATTTGGCACACACCAAATGTAAAAGTAAAATAAAACCAAAAAACGCATTTGAAACCTGCATTTCACTACAACTCGCAACTTGGCTTGGAGGATTTGAGCTCAACAATTCTCGCTTGCCAAATACTATCCATTTTTTGCAGTCTTAGCTTGCGATTTTTCATGAGGATGCCACCAGCAAGTCAAAGAGGTCAAAGATTGCGAAGAGGTATGCATTTTTATTCTATTTATTCCTAATTTGATTTAGAATGCAGATTGAAATAGGTTTTTATAATAAAACTTTGTTCTAATTCTTAGGGAATGAATCTCCACCTTGAAACATTGAGAATTCACAATCACCCCCTCACGAAGAGCCTCCTATACAAGAAAAACATGAAACCCCTCCATCAATTCATAGGCATCCTCAAGGAACACAAGAAAATATTCTAAATCAAATTGAAAACAATAAAAGAGACAATGAACAATTAATTGGAAGATTAACCGAGCATGTCGAAACCCACCCTTATAGGAGAGGGATTACTGAATCATTGAAGTCAATTGTAACTTGTGTAGGAGAAATGAGCGAGAAAATAATTTTTTGGTCAAATAAGAGGCATGAGATGAGACAATTTTATGCTAGTGGTTTTTCATATGTAGATGTCAAAAAACAAAAAAATAGCAAAGCCGACTTGTGTGCCCTATTTACAGACCCAATAACCAATGCACCTTTGTCTCATGCATGCAAGAGGTTCCCCATCCATTGGTGCCACCATGAGTTAATTAAAAATAATTTTTGGGAGCGGTGGTGGATGGTATTTGACCAACCTCCATGCAATAACCATGAGGTACCACAATACTTTTTGAGGAAAATCTATTGTGATTTTGTCCTCAATAAAATGCTAAATTATTGTGACATCTTAGACTTTCAAGGTAGAGGTGGGGGATCCACACATGATAGACCTGTTGCATGACGTGATCCACAGTTGGCACCGAGGCCCTTGGATGGACCCATGGTGGAGCATGTTGTTGTTCCTTCCATTGTTAAGGATAGTCTAGAGGTGGACATGTTGGAGTCGATTGGCTCACTCACCCAGACCATTTTACAGTGTGTGAGGCCTCTAGTAGAGCCTGATGTGGAGGAGACGTGTAGGCCCTGAGCTGCACCCCACCATTGTGGCACTTGTGGTGTTGTTTGCACGTATGATTATCAAAGTGCTTGGGATGAAACTACACAACCTACATCAATTGCAGAGGTGTTGGCTTTCACAGATGATATTCTAAATGATACATTCAACATTGACACTCAGGTAAAATTCAGCAAGTTCATTTAATGTTATTTATTAAATTATATTTTTAAATTTAAGAATAACTAAATTAATAGAATTTTGATATGATGAAAGCTCAGTGTTAGACTGTTCATGAGACGTGCTCCATTCCTACAGACCCTTATTCATTCTTGGTGATGAGTCCACATGTACGCAACTAGTATTAAAGATATTATTATTGCATTTGAACAGTTGAATGTTATATTTGAATGTTTGTCTCATAAAATGCTTTGGATTTCAAATAGTTTCCTAGTGGACCTTTGACCTCCACACCTCGCATTTAATTTCCTCAAAAAACTTACACTCAGGTAGCCTTTATTCATTAATGGTGTTGTAAAAAATGTTAGGTATTTTTCATAATTTTGTCTATACAAATCTAAAAAAAATGACGAGAAACAAAAACATTGCATTTTTATTCCTTGATCATGTCACATTATCTTCTCCTAATTCACTTTTTGTTCCTTTATTCCTTCCTAATCCCATCCCATAAACATTTAATATTTCACCCTATTTTCCATGATCCCCTCCTAGCCCATCCCACTAATATCTTCTAGTCCATGTTATGTGTCATTATTCCCTTCTACTCCCATCTTATTGTACCCATTATTATTTCACCCTAGATGTTCCATGATCCCCTATGTTCCACCATATGTTCCTTTATCCATTCTATGTTATACCATCTTTATCCATGTTTCATCCTAGAGAACTCTTCTCTATTATTGCACTACACATAGGTCAAGTTCGCACTTTGTGTACTATAGTCAAACCCTAGACACCTCCTAATTTACCCTATGTTGCATTATTCCCTACTAATCGCATCCCATTAACCTCTAATTGTCCACCCTATATTTTGTTATCCCATCCTAGCCCATCCCATCAATATATACTAGTCCATCCTATGTTCCACTAATCCCTTCTATTCCCATCCCATTACCCTCTCTTATTTCACCTTATGTTCCATTATCCCCTCTTGGTCTTGTCCCACTATCTTTCCCTAATTCACCCTATGTTCCTTTATTCCCTCCTAATCCCATCCCATTAACCTCTAATAGTTCACTCTATATTTTGTTATCGCATCCTAGCCCATCCCATTAATCTATTCTAGTCCATCCCATATTTCATTATCGCATTCGATTCCCATCCCATTGTACCCTCTATTAGTTTACCATATGTTCCATTAACCCTTGTTGGTCTGGTCTCTTTATCCCGTCTATGCTATAGTACCTTCATCCAAATTTTATCCTATACACCGTTAGAAGAAATAATTTTTCTTCCTCTCAGTATTGACCAAAGTTGTCTTCTTCATTACTGCTGCACACCTCAAAAACCAACTTCATGTGCTATAGTAAAACCCCAGACACGTCATAATTCATCATATATTCCATTATCCCTTTGAAAGCTGCTAGTAACATAATAATCCTTACTTCATTCATGTGAACTTCATTGTGGCATTATCACTATGTTGAAAACATGCCCTCATTAACATTAGTTCATCAACATATGCAATACGAATCTCAATGAGCACTGAACTTTGGCATTTGCAAGAGTTTGGACTATCCCAGTGGACTTAGTACTTTCACCATTCTCTGATCTATAAGCACTATATTGTAGTCTCAACTGAGGCCAACCATTTAATCTTTCATTTATTATAATTATAAAGGGACTACCTGAACTTATTTATATTGATGTTAGATATATTGTTTCATTTGCAATTGTTGACATTAGATAGCCCTGGTGATATTGGTGGCACGATGAACCATGGAGTTGTTGCAACAATAGTTAGTTTTGATCCATTGAGAGAGGTATGCAATAGATTAGTCGATTTGACATTATCTTTACTCTTTTATGGTCTATTATAGAAAATTTTCATGATACTTTTATGTAGTTTAATTTCTATCTTGATGGTTGCTATAGGTGGTTGTCACTCCAAATCATGGACATGGGAATGTTGTAAATTGCATGATGACTATATGTATGTGGTAAGTGATTATATTTTGTTATATGTCATTCCATAATTCAATTTCTATGTATTAGCATATTTACTTTTTATTATATCAGTTGAAGGTCTAGAGTGAAGAGAGGAGGACTAGCGAGCATGTTTGAAAGACAAGAGAACTAATAGTCACTCCATCCAGCCAAATTTTGAAGGCAACACGAGATCTATTTCCTTCCACTAGAGGGAAATGACTATGTATTAAGGTCATTTGTTGTATGCCTATGTGGAATTTTGGAACATATGTTTTGTACTATCGATATATGGGAGATTTTATGTCCATATGGCTCCTTTGTACTAATCCTGTATGGAATTTTTGGATATATTGTATATACTTTTATCAATATTTATCATTGTATAGCCTTACAACTTTTTGATTATAGAAAATCTTATTTGGCTACTGCCATTCTTGAATGTTGTTATCATGTGTATCATGTAAATTGTATGCTTGAATGTTGTAGGCATGGATTTTTTTTTACATCTAATGCTTAATCAATTACTGTCAATTGCTCAATAAGCCCCATCTAAAGTGTATTGTGTAAATAAGATCCATTCCTGGTGGTTTGTATCCTTTAGAATGCTTCAATTACTTGTGCCTCACTTATTCACATGTATGATTCACTTATTCATATGTATACTTCATGTATATTGTGTGTATTGACATGTATGCTTCATTCTTCCAATGCATAGAAACAAAAATATTTTGGGGAAAATTTTGACAAACCAAAAGTATAAGAGTTTTTGAAAAAAATCAGGAAAAAATCATATATAAAAAAAAACATAAAAAAATTTGTAGAACAAGAGATAAAAACTATTTTTTTAAAAATTGAAAGGTATTTCCATATAATATAGAGATATAGAGAGAAAATAAAATAAACATTTTAACTAATGAATTGTAAAAAATAGACTTTTTTAGTTTATATTCATATCATTGATTACATTGCATTACACATCTTTCAAAGTCAAAGCATTACTTCACATTGCATAACTAATAACTAGATGATGATAGATGAAAAAAATTCAATTACAATATAGTTTTTATAAAGTCAACCTAAGCAGTTATGTAATTACTTCACATTACATAACTAATAACTAGGAGCAGCTGCCAATTGCATTTTCTTATCATGGAA
Organism: Sequoiadendron giganteum; assembly: GCA_007115665.2. NCBI lineage: Eukaryota > Viridiplantae > Streptophyta > Pinopsida > Cupressales > Cupressaceae > Sequoiadendron > Sequoiadendron giganteum. Next base: position 532,143,793 of record CM021107.1, on the reverse strand, counting down.
TTCTATGAGACCAGATTTCTTTGAGGTATTTTTTTAGATAGTTCACTGCCTTGTCTATGTTACCACATTTTTCATACATGTCTACCAAAGAATCTTTTAGAACAGTTCACTGCCTTGTTGCTATGGTTAAAATCCTAAAACAAGTGCTTTCGAACAAGCTATGGATGCTTGGAAAAAATATATCAAAAGAATAATAGTAAGCAATAACATAGACAAGGCAGTGAACTATTTGAAAAAATGCATCAAATAAATGTGGTGATGGAATGCCATGACAAGCCATAGACAAGGCAATAAACTATTTGAAAATATGCCTCAAAGAAATATGGTCTCATGGTGATGGAATTCCATGACAATAAAATTGCTTTTGATTGTGATGGCATTCCATCACCATGAGACCTCATTTTTTTGAGGTATTTTTTTAAAGAGTTCATTGCCTTTTCTATGCTACCACATTTTTCATACATGTCTATCAAAGCATTATATCAAATAATTAATTTCCTTGCTTCTATGGATAAAACCCTAAAACATGTGCTTTCAAACAAGCTATGGATGCTTGGAAAAAATCTAGCAAAGCATAATAGCAAGCAATAACATAGACAAGGCAATGAACTGTTCAAAAAAGTGCCTCAAAGAAATATGGTCTCAATGTGCTTGTCATGGCATTCCATCACCATGGGACCACATTTCTTTGAGGTATTTTTTTCAAATAGTTCACTACCTTGTCTATGCTACGAAATTTTTCATACATGTCTACCAGAGCATTTTATCAATCAATTCAACGCCTTGCTGCTATGGCTAAAATTCTAAAATAGGTGCTTTCGAACAAGCTATGGATGCTTGGAAAAAATATATCAAAGCATAATAGTAAGTAATATCATTATGAAAATCAAGGAATCCTTCAACCAACTAAACACAAATCGAAATGATACACCAAGCCTTTGTTCCTCCAAACTCTATCAAGGGTGATTCTCCTCAAACTTCACTATTTGTCTTATAGGTCTGCAAACCCAACTTCTTGACCTTTTCTTGCAAATATTATTGCCAAATCTCAAGCCACTCACCTTTTTAGAAACCCTTTTAATCCTTCAAAAACATATCACAAAAACACACCAGGTCACTTTGGACCAACACTAACAAAACAGGGCTACTACGTTGTCCTAATTGGCCAACTAGGCAAAATTTTCAAAGCAAGTGTACTCCAAAATATGTGCACATCCAAAATAACTATATATAGTCATTTACCAGACCACAAAACCTCCAAATCCATAATCTTTAACCTCAAAACCGCTCCTTTAAGCCCACTTTTACAAAACCCTCATTTTTAGCAAGTTTAGGGTGGGTTTATTGAAAATCCTATTACCACAACTCATCACAACTTTCCAAATCATCAAAAATGATTATAATAACCTACACATGTTTAAAAGTCCCTCACAAACTACTTCCCCAAAGGATTTCAACCATTTCCACTCTTAAACCACTCAATTTCACCAAAACTCATCAAATTGCCAACTAGGGCATCACAACAAACCACTCAACTCACCTCCCTTGCTCCAAAAACCATGCACATATGTTCCCTACCCCTAATTATTCCATTCCACCAAGTTACATTAGGATAAAATGGGTGGAATGGCTAAAAAGTCATTTTTACACACTCAAAGCCCTTAAAATGAATTTACATAGGCAGTTCTAGAAAAAGACCTCTAAAACCCACAAATCTTTATGAAATTTAACAAAACCAGTTGAAAATGAAATTAAACTACTTCTACTATCTATTCCAATTAATCTCACAACAATAATCGCCCTGTATGGGTCGTACAGTGGTCTGAAAAATAGAAAATGCAGAGAAAACGCAAGAAAATGCCACCTTTGATATTCAAATTTTGAATCTTCTTCAATCAACCACCTTTTACAATGTCTACAAATCCTTTTAAACACCAAACAAACTCCCAAACCGAACATAACTGAATTTTAATATTCCCCAAACCAAAATGACCTTTCAACTTCCTAAATTTGCAATTTTGCATTTTTGCATTGACAACTTTTGTCAAATTTTTCAATTTTTTACATTTTTCCTCAAATAACCTCAAAATGACTCTAGAAAAACATAAATGGCCTTATTACATCAAAATGCCTTAAAACACTCAAAAATCCAAACTAGGACTCCTATTTGCAAAATTCAAACCATGGTGCTCCTGCACCATAGCATAGACAAGGCAGTGAACTATTTGAAAAAATTCATCAAAGAAATGTGGTCTCATGGTGATGGAATACCATGACAATCCATAGCAATTCACTTGTCATGGCATGGAATCACACCATGAGACCACATTTCTTTGAGGATTTTTTTCAAAATTTCACTGCCTAGTCTATGCTCCACATTTTTCATACATGTCCACCAAAGCATTTTATCAAATAGTTCACTACCTTGCTGATATGGTTAAAAGACTAAAATAGGTGATTTCAAACAAGCTATGTGGTGCAGGAGCAGCTTGTGCATTGTTTGCCTCCAATAGGCAATTTTGTGAAATTTGAATTATATATATGAAATGTATGTAAAAAGGTCATGTATAAACCCATTATAATGTAATTAAGTCACAAGTAGGTCTTTAGGTGGTCAAGGAAGTTAAAATTGCTAAAAAAAAGTCATTTTGTTACAAAAATGCAAAAGTTGCAAAATTTCAAAAAAAAGTTGTAAAAACAAGAAGATGAAGGGTCATGTTGTTTAGGAAGGTTCTTGGTCGGTTGAAGATGATGGAGAAATTCTTATAACTGATTTAAACATCTATTTAAATAATTTTGAGGGTGAGCAAAGGATGGGTACATTGTATCTTGAACAGTTTTTGCAATAAAAGTACTCTTATCTGCATTTTCAACATTTTTTCTTTTGATTTCAGACCATGTATGGTCAGTGCAGTATTTCGTAGGCCAAAATCTTGATTAGATTTCATAGAATAAGGTGTTAGCTACTTTTTGGAAGTAATTTGAAGGAATTACATTAAGTTTAGAGGGGTAAAGAGTATATTTTTCAAGAAACTGCTTGTAACCCTCAAAAACAAGGGTTTGAGAGTCTAATTTGTATATGGCAACCATTCCACCAATGTAGGCCAAGGAATTTAGTGGAATGGGTTAGGATAGGTTTTTTTTTTTTGTGTTCATGGCTGTAGGTACTAGGAAGTTAGATTTTAAGGTTTATGTTGTTGCCCTCACATAATTTATGTGTTTTCCATGCATAAAGTGATGCCTACAAGTTGAAGTTTGAAGAAATGAAAGAGAAGAAGGTTGGGAGATAGTTAATTTACCATGTGCAGACATTTTCTAGAATTATTGAAGAAGTGGTAAGGTGGCAGGAGGTTTGGAAAGCATAGATCCACTAAAACCCTGTTTTGCTTGGTTTAAGATGGCCTAGAATGAGTATTTTGATACTTGGGGTCTTAATGAGTCTTCCAATCTCTAAAATTTGGTGATTTGGAAGTTTTGAAACCTATTTCAATTCTTCCCAAGGTTATTTGAGGGTTTGGAGTTATTTTGTTGATACTTGCTTTACAAATTTGACCTAATTGGTGCAATTTGTTGTAGGACAGTCAATTATTCTGTTATACTTTCCAAAACAAGTATACCTGTTGTTGAGGTATGTTGATATATGAAATAATGGGTCCCTAAAAATGTACATTCTCTGAGGTGAATCAATTTGGATGAGGAGATTTACCCGTTTTTCTCATAATGGACTACTACAAGCAAAATGAGTGTTTAGGGTGTAAAGGTTGGAAGAATTGATTTTTGAGACTGTTGATGGTTTGATCCTATCTTAAAACATTATGTTCAAGGTTTTTAATGAAATAAGTGAGTGTATTGGTTTATAGTTCCATTTGTGGTGTCTTTGTGCCTTGTGAAATTGATTTTGTTTAAGGAAGAGTTGGTGAAAGTTGGATGAGTTGGATGAATTGATTGTTTTAGAGTTTTCTAAAAGTGTTTTTGATTTGATTCAGTCAAAATAATGATGATTGAAGTGTTTTTGGGGTCTGGTAAAAATTTTGAAGAAAGATTTGGTGTTTGATGTCTTTTAGCCAAGATAAAACAAGTGAAAATGAAGGGAATTTAGTTGTAAGTTTGTTTGATCTTCAAAAGTTTTTTGTTTTGGGTTTTAAGAGCCCTTGAAGTCAGTAGATGCTCTGCATCACTATGTATGCTTGGAAAAAATCTATCAAAGCATAGTAGTAAGCAATAGCATAGACAAGGCAGTGAACTGGTTGAAAATTTTCCTCAAAGAAATGTGATCTCATGGTGATGGAATGCCATGAAAATCTATAGCAATTTGCTTGTCGTGGCATTCATTTTACACCTTGAATTTCCAACATTAGAAAGTATTTCCCTCCATCCTTTTCTAGAACTTTTTCCATGAACTTGTGAAATTGAGGGTCTTGTTGAGCTTGTTGAATGTCCTCATTAGTTATCTCATCTATTTCAGGTTGATGAAATCTGTGAAAAGGATTTTCTTCTCCTTCTGCCATGATGGTTGTAGTTTATTTTTCTCTTTCTCTAAGTTTTTTCTTTTGAGGTCTTGTTAAAATGGTCATGCAAGTGATAGAGTTTTGATATACTTTGATCTTTATTTTTTGAGTGCCAATGAAATACCTAAGTCAAATAGGATGATAGATCCTATTGATGAGACTAGGTTGAATCTGATGTACAATGTTTGTTTCATGATAAAGGATGATATATCTTGATAGTGAAACTCAGCTAACAATTAGAGTTGAGATTGGTGATTGGGCACTTTAATTTGTTTGATCTAAGTTTAGTTAAAGGGATTACACTTGCAAAATCCAATTTCTTCAAGTTTGAACCAATGTTTTGATGAGAAATTATTTCTACTCTGAAAAGGGTCCCTAAATATGATTCTAGTTGTCAGACAAAAGTTCAATTTTTTTCTCTGTTTGAGTATCAGGTGAATGCGCTAAAATAGGTTGTATATGCACTAAAAGATGGGGTAAATGCGCCAGAACATACCCTATATGCGCTAGAATGTCAATTAAATTTGCTAGAACAAAAAGCTTATGCACTAAAAGATGGGATAAATGTACCAAAACATGAAGCTTATGCGCCAAACTGGAGATGTCACCGTTCTTAAATTTTTCCTGGTTTTCTTGTTTTTGAGTCAGTAAATTGAGTGTTTTTGATGAATGATCTTCTAAACAATGATTGCAAACACCAAAGCAAGTAGTAAAATAGTTGTTTCACCCTATGATCTAAACATCAAGTGTATGTTCTAGGATCTAATCTGATCCCTTTGATTTTCATTGGTATTGAACAATAGCAAACAAATCAGTCAGACTCTTCTAATGTCAATGGTCATTAATAACATCACAACTCATAGCTTGGAACTATGTCAGCTCACACAACCCTGTCATAAATAAGACAATTATATAAGACATTATTTCATTCTTTGTCATAAATCCACATGCTTTTCCTTGAAGATAGCTTTAAATTTAAACCATGAAGTATTACAACTAATTTTAAATGTACTATACACATTTAATTAAGGCATATATTAAGGAATATACACATTTGCATGTATTAATTTCTCATAATTTTTGTATATCAAAAAATACACTAAGTCAATAACAAATATTACAATAGTGATGGAAGAGCATCTTGAAAATATTCCCATTTGTCAATACTTGTAGCAATACATGCAAGGAAATAATCCTCCCATTTGCAACCCAGATCATGAAATATATTATACAAGAAGAAACAAAAGGAGCTGCTACCCAATTTATTTTCTCCAATCCACCTTAGGTGGCCTAGTTATTTGCATTCCAAAATTGCTTCAAAACATGTACATCCCTTGCTCCCTTGGAAACACATGGGTAGTAGCCTCTCCGTGGTTGCGTACTCTCATAGGAAGTTGGTCCACATAAAACCTGCAGAAGCCTATCAATCTTAGACATGGACTCACACAAAAATCATTAAAAGAGCAATAACTGAATAATGCCAGTCATACATCTGATGAGACCTACTATCACCTTCATGCATGCTATAAGTAGGTCCATTGAAGGTCCTACAATGGTGATGTGGCCCATCTTTCACTACTTTCTCATCTCTCGATGATCGTATGTATAAATTTCAAATATATCACTGACATAATTAACATAAAACGTGTAGCATATAAGAATCCGAGAAATCTATGAGATGGAAAAGAAAGAGAAGATTGAGAACCAGAAAATGCAAAAGCAACCAATTTTTCATACCAATGAACACTTGCACCAACAACCGATGTTGTTCTTTTCTTAAACTTTGACAAACTTAAGTATTACCTACAGTCACAAAAAGATCAATGATAGTCATAAATGCATATGACATCAAACACCAATAGGGAATATGATGCAGAGCACATTGTCCTCCATTTTGTGAGTTGAGTCTAGTTAGGATGAATGAGTCCAGATGTTGTCAAATAAGGCCATGTTAGGCCATTTTGAAATGTTTTTTTAGTCTTAGAGTCAATGTGGGGTCATATTGTAAATGTTGCTAAAATTGAAAATGTTGTCATTCCAAAATAATGTAAAGTGCGAAATTTGAAAATTAGAGGGAAGGCCAATGGTCAAGTTGGTTGGAAAGGTAGTTGATGAGGTTCAGTTGATTGGTTTAAATATAGGAATAATCTGCTCACTTCCCCTTAACATTGAAATTTTATATTGCTCACATTTAAATGGGATATTATGAACCACTCTTTTTAGTCATTTAAAAAATACTAATTTCAATTCAGTTATATGTATTATCTAAAAAGATAATAGACTTAAATTCGATGGTTATATGATTGTATTTAAACATTTTTATTGTAAGATAATTAAAATTTAAAAAAAATATATTACATTAAAAGAGATTTTAAACAAATTATCAATTTTTTTATAATTTATTTTTAAGTTATTTAATTTAGAAATAATATTATTTATAATATAATATGTCTTGATATTTGAAAAACAACTTATAGTGAACAATCATCATAAAAACTTGGACTACCAGAGTGAACTTCTGACCTTGGTGCTAGTGCTAACAAATCCTAGAAAGATGAAACCCACCTTTGTAATTTATTTATTTTTTTCTATTTTTCTATTTTATTTTTAATAAAAAATTTGAAATACATTAAAAATATAAGAGTTAAACAAGGAACTGCATAGAAAAAAGAACAAAGAAATTACACATAACAGTCCCATTCACATAGCAACAAGACAAAATACAAATACCCTCCAAACTAGCATATATATATTTAATAATATATATAAAATACGCCGAGAGATATCCTTCTCAAGGCGCCTATTTTTTAATCAAATTTTCACATAAAAATTGAATAGGCGCCTCGAGAAGGATATCTCTCGGCGTATTTTATATATATTATTAAATATATATATGCTAGTAGCAGTGGCGATGCAACTTGCATATCTTAAATAAATTATTTATATATATATATATATTATTAAATTCTTATAATAGTTAATATATTATAATATGATAGTATAATATTGTAATTCAATTTTTAAAAGTAATATATATAATTTAATATTTAAATGTTAAGTTAAAATATTATTTATAATATTATAATAAAAAAATATTATATCATCAATATCTTAAATAAATTATATATATATATTCATATATTTTTTTATTAAATTATTATAATAGTTAATATATTATAGTATGATATTATAATATTGTAATTCAATTTCTAAAAATAATATATATAATTTAGTATTTAAATGTTAAGTTAAAATATAATTTATAATATTATAATAAAAAAATATTATTTCATCAATATTAGTCAGGATTGTTAACAAAATATTTAGTTAGGATTAGGGTTAGTGTTAAGGTTGAGAGATATAGCTAAGGTTAGGGTTAGGTCTAGAGATATAGTTAGGGTTAGGGTTATCATCAAGATTAGCTTAGGATTAGAGTTCGGGCTAGCATGAGGATTAGGCTTACAATTAGGTTTAGGGTCAAGTTTAGGGTTAATAGATATAATTAGGGTTGGGGTAATAATTGGGGTTCAGGTTATCAGGATTAGGGTTATAGTTATGTTTTGGATCAAGTTTAGGGTTAGGATTATGGTTAGGCTTATGATTCAGGTTAGGATTAGGGCTAGAGATATAGTTAGGGTTAAGAGATATTATTAGGGTTAGAAATATGGTTAACATTAAAGGATGAGGGTTAGGGTTTGCATCAAAATTAGTGTTAGGGTTAGTATGAAGAATAGTTTAGGATTAGGGTTAGGATTAGCATTGGGATTAGGGTTACATTTAGGTTTAGGGTCAAGTTTAGGGTTAAGAGATATGGTTCGCTTGGTTGAGGTAATAATTTGGGTTAAGGTTATCAAGATTAGGGTTATAGTTATGTTCTCGATCAAGTTTAGGGTTAAGATTACAGTTAGGTTGGGGTTAAGAGATATAGTTAGGTTTAGGGTTTAGGTTAGGATTAGGGCTAGAGATGTAGTTAAGCTTATTGTTAGGGTTAAGAGATATAGTTAGGGTTAGAAATATGGTTAACATAAGGATGATGGTTAGGGTTAGGGTTAGCATACATTTATGTTTACGATTAGCATCAAGATTAGGGTTACATTTAGGTTTAGGGTCAAGTCTAGGGTTAAGAGATATAGTTAGGGTTGAGGTAATAATCTGGGTTAGCATAAAGAATAGTTTAGGATTAACATTAGGATTAGGGTTACATTTAGGTTGAACATTTGGGTTTTCATCACAATTAGGGTTAGGGTTAGCATAAAGAATAGTTTAGGATTAGCATTAGGATTAGGGTTACATTTAGGTTTAGAGTCAAGTTTAGGGTTAAGAGATATAGTTAGGGTTAGGGTAATAGTTGGCGTTAAGGTTATCAGGATTAGGGTTAAGAGATATGGTTAGGGTTAGGGTTAGGATTAGGGTTAAGGTTAAGGTTAAGGTTAAGGTTAAGGCAAGATATATAGTTAGGTTTAGGGTTAGGGTTGAGAGATATAGTTAGGGTTAGAAATATGTTTAACAATAGGATGAGGGTTAAGGTTTGCACCAAAATTAGGGTTAGGGTTAGCATGAAGAATAGTTTAGGATTAGGGTTACATTTAGGTTTAGGGTCAAGTTTAGGGTTAAGAGATATAGTTAGGGTTAGGGTAATAGTTGGGGTTAAGGTTATCAGGATTAGGGTTAAGAGATATGATTAGGGTTAAGGTTAAGGCAAGATATATAGTTAGGATTAGGGTAAAGGTTGAGATCTAGTTAATATTAGGATTATGGTTAGCATTAGGATGAAGCTTAGAGTTAGCATCAAACTTAGAGTTAGGGATAACATCAAGATTTTCTCAAGATTAGGGTTATTGTTAGGTTTAAGGTGAAGGTTAGGTTATGAATAAGGTTAGGGTTAGGGGTTGCATAATTGTTATGATCATGCTTAGGGTTAGGTTTTGAGTTAGAAATATCATTTGGTTTAGGGTCAGTATATATTTAGGTTTAGGATTAGAGATTTAGTTAAGAATAGGGTTAGGGTTAGGGTTTAGAGACATAGTTAGGGTTAGGGTTAGGGTTAGCATCAAAATTAGGGTTAGGGCTAGCATCAAAATTAGTATTAGGGTTAGCATGAAGATTATCTCAAAATTAGGGTTAGAGTTAGGATCAAGATTAGGGTTGCAATTAGATTTAAGATTAATTTTAGGGTCAGGATTATGGTTAGGGTTACGATTTACATCATGGTTATGCTTAGGGTTAGGGTTAGGTTTTGGGTTAGAGATATAGTTAGGTTTAATGTCAATATGTGGTTAAGTTTAGGGTTAGGGTTAAGATTAAGAGATATAGCTAGAGTTAGGGAGAGAGATATATTTAGGGTTAGGGTAAAAAGATATAGTTATGATTAGGGTTAGGTTAAGTTTGATTTGCAAAAATTTCTTAAATAATTTCTTTAAAATATAAATAGAAATCTTAAACCCTAATTGAACACTAGTTTATAGGAACACTAATTAAATCCTAACCTTGTTTGTGCCCTAGAACCCTAATTGAAATTAGATTGAATTGTAACCCTAATTGTACTATAATCAGAATAAAAATCTAACCCTAATTGAATAATATCCATAATTAAAATCTGACCATAATCAGAATTAAAACCTAACCCTAATTGAACTCTAACCTTAACTCTAAACACTATTTTAATCCTAACTATAATTTGTTCCTAACCCTACCACTAACCTTACACTAATTAAACTCTAACTATAATTGTAACTTAAATTTAATTCTAATTGAATCCTAACCCTAATCAAATCTTACACCTAACCTTGATCATAACCCTATTTGAAACCCAACTGTAATCTTAACCTCAAGATTTATAATCAAATCCTACCCCTAATTGAACCCTAAACCTAAGACTAATCCTTGTCCTAACCCTTACCCTAACTCTAATTCTAATTGAACCTTAACCCTAGCACTAAGCCTAAACCTGTTTGAACCCTAACCTAAATTGAACCCTATACTTGACCCTAACTATAATCCTAATTGAACTCTAACTCTAATTGAATCAAACCATAATTAAAGTGTAACCCTATTTGGACCATAACCTTAAATCTAAACCTTTATTGAATTTTAACTATACTATAACCCTAATCCTAGTCCAAAATATTATCCTAATTGAACCCTAAGTGTAATTAAATCCTATCCAAAAATTAAACTCTATCCAAAACCCTAATTTAATCCATGTATTCAAATCTTTGTGAGGGTTTTTTATATAGTATTTCTTATTGATTTATATTTTAAATCTTTGATTTCCTTTTTGATCAATTTATATTTGTGATCAATTATTGATTTATCTTAAATCTTTTATTTATTTATTTGATGTTTTAATCAAATTTTTGTGATCAAATATTTGATTTTCTTTTTTTATTAATTCATCTTTGTGATCAAATATATATTTTCTCTTTTCTTTATCTTTGAGATCGAGTTTATTTATTTATTTATTTGATATTTTTTAGTTTATTCAAATCTTTGATTTATCTTTTTTTTTTCAAATATTTTCTATTTGTGGACCATAACCTTAAATCTAAATCTTTATTGAATTGTAACTATAATTGAACCCTAACCCTAATTCTAGTCCAAAATCTTATTCTAATTGAACTCTAAGTGTAATTAAATCCTATACAAAACCCTAATTTAACCCATATATTCAAATCTTTGTGAGGTTTTTTTATTTAGTATTTCTTATTGATTTATATTTTAAATCTTTGTTTTTATTTTTGATCAATTTATGTTTGTGATAAATTATTGTTTTAGCTTAAATATTTTATTTATTTATTTGATCTTTTGTTTTATCTTAAATCTTTTATTTATTTATTTGATCTTTTAATCAAATTTTTGTGATCAAATATTTGATTTAATTTTTTATTAATTCATCTATGTGATCAAATACCTATTTTCTCTTTTATTTTTCTTTGAGATCAAGTTTATTTATTTGTTTTTTTTAGTTTATTCAAATCTTTGATTTATCTTTTATCTTTGAATTGTTTAATTGATTTATCTTTTATCTTTGATTTATTTATTTGATCTTTCAATTTACCATGGTAAATATTTTTATTTGATCTTTTTGATTCATCTTTTATTTTTGATTTATTTATTTATTGTATTAGTTTATTATGATAAATTTTTATTTTTGATAAAATCTCTTTGATTTATTTATTGAATTTTTTAATTTATTTTTAAATCTTGAACATATTAGTAAATATTTTCATATCTTTGCAATAAAATATCTTTTATTTATTTATTTGATGTTTTCATTCAATTTTATCTTAGATTGATTTATTTAATCTTTTCATTTTTTTTTTAATTTAGATTTAGATTTTTTCTATTAAATTTATTTGAGTTTTCTTTGTGATTTATCTTTATAATTTATCTTTGTGATTTATATATGATTTTTTTGTGATGTGAAAAGGTTTCATTTGATCTTTTTGATTTGTCTTTTATCAATAAATTTTTTATCAATTTACAAACCAAGTTTAATTTAATTAAACTAAATCTCACACAACTCATTAGATAAACCAATGGAATATTAATAAATTTATACTATAATCTCTATTTAAATTAAATTCAAATTTGTATATAAAAGACAAAAAAGATTCTTTAAAATTAAAACCAATATTAATTATATTAAATTTAATCTCAGCCCACTCTTAAATTTTGATATCTGTCCATATTATCTTAAATAAAACAATGAAAAAAATCTACTATAAACTCAATTTAAATCAATTCAAATCCATCCATTATAAATTAAAATTAAATTTATCAAAATTAAATTAAATAACCCATTGTAAACTCTGAAATCTGTTGCAGTGCATTAAACAACTAAATTAAGCTCCTGTCAATGGCAAAGCTGTATATGATATTACAAAGTGACAAATTTTTTTCCTTTATACGACCAAATATTCAATTAAAAGTTCATTCAAATATTCCTAAAATTTACTTCTTTAACAGATATCGTACACATAGGGTTTCATTTCGATCAGCATGTTATTCAATAAAAAAGCTTTTGCTTTGTTTGTACTCATTGTGTACAGGACCGAGATTCAGCACAAAAAAGTTGAAAAATGATAATTAAGATGCTTAATTAGCTAAGCAAGAGGAGCGATTAGGATATCGTTGCTAATAATGGTAGGGACGATTAATATTCATGTTATTGATTGGGTACGCTAAAGTCCATACTAACTTCAGCAAAGACTCCAGTAGGTTTACCTTTCTCACAGAGTATCGCACTTTGGAATTATGTTACTCCAAATGTTGTACCTGCAGCTAAGAAACTTACAGATTGACTCCACAGGTGAGTGAACCGATGATAAAACACTTTTTTTTTTAAGGAGAAACCTTTAGCAATGGATGAGTAGGTGTAAAATGCATACCCAGAAGCGTCCAGACATTTAGTGTCTCATTATGATAAACCAATGTGCAAAGAAAAAACGTTAGAGCCAATTGGGAAAACAAAAACACCAAATTTTATGCTCGCTGAAAATTTCTCTAACCTGACTACTAAAATGGAAATTTCCATAAACCATTGACCTGACTACTAAAATAGTGTTTTCCATGACAACAAACCTACATTGCGCTGAAATGATTGGCGAAGAATCTCCATTGGCTATCCTCTGGATATAAGGCTTGATGTCGTCATAGTTAACTACAGGAACATTCTGTTTGAACGACCCCTTTTCAACTCGGCTGTGCAGAAATTTCCCCAAGTACTCGGTCTCGATATTCTTTCTCAAAATATCCATTAACGTGCATCCTTCTGGACCTCGTCAGCTCTCCTTCTCAAGCTCTCTATCAGCTGCAAGGCAACGTCCGATCCAAAAAAGCAAATCAAAAGAGATAGAGCTCAAAGAAAAATCAAGCAGAAACTGCAATGCAGAAATTACAATGTTCAAGATCAGAATATGAATTGTAAATACATAATGATCATAAATTTTGTTGCAGCAAGAACTTGAGCAGAAAAAGATAGAGAGGCGGACCAAAGAAGGAAAACTAATTTTTTAAATATTTATTTGAATACTGGCAAGGAAATGGGTTTCTATGAAAAATTACCACTCGCCATGCAGCTCCTGCTCTTTCCAAACTGTTGTTTCCTCCTTTTATCCATCTGAAACTTTCATGCGAGACTTTAAAATGGTTAGGATTTGAATTGTTGCAGTGGCTAAATACGTGACTTACCATTTCATTTATTAGGATTTGAATTGTTGCAGTGGCTAAATACGTGACTGACCATTTCATTTACTCAACGGTTTTTTTATGCAACGGTTTCAAATGCATCATGTGAAACGTTTCATTTTCCATGCGAACTTTCATGCAACAGACCTTTTTATTTATAGACGACCGTTTCAAATGCATTCAACCGTTTCATCTATTCACTCTTTCTTTTTATAGGTGACCGTTTCAAATGCATGCTGAAACATTGAGGTCTGTCGGACTTATACCCCGAAACGTCAGTAGCAGCTGTGCTGAGTGGTGGTGCCAGGTAGGAGCAATTACTCTTCTGCTGTAACGAAGAATACGAATCAACAGGAATATGAATCATTTCTTTTTCATATGAATCATTTCATCTAATTAACATTACATTTGAAGATTTTTCACTATTTTTGGAGGTCGTTTCTTTATTTTCTGGCGGTGGTTTCTTCTGCAGTGGCGGCTTCAGATTTTATGAGGCCGTTTGAGACTCTCCACGAATACAGCCAGCTGCCCGTCATTTTTTTTTTAAATATCAAAAAAGTTAACCAAGATGTTGCTGCCACTGTAAATCGCCTCTCGGCCAAATAAAATTAATGGTATTGCAACTATATTTTGTTTGTATGTCTCTTATAATTAAATAGTCTGGTAATAATTTTATATCTCATTCCTAATTAAAGACAAAAAAAAAATGGTATTCATCAAATAATTTTACAAAGACCTAGGTAGTTGATATTTAAGAGTAGTCGAGAAACTACTCCCCAAAAAGTACGAAGCTTGAACAAGTGTGGCAATTGAGATAACCAAAGAAATCGAGGCCCCTATGTGACTCGGGCCCAATGGCTCAGCACCTATTGGGGAAATGCCTGGACAAGAAAACTCAGACTTTCTACATGAAATTTATTTTCCCTTGTCTTTATTTTGCATTTTTGGTTGTCTAGATGGTCTAGTCTGCATGGTTGTTTCTAGAACGCTCTAGAGACCGCTAACTGAAAAACCTAAAATACTCATCTATACCTATAACTGCAATAACATTCTCTTACTATGCATTCAATGTAGTAATTTTTTTTTTTAACGCCGTGAGCAAACAATTGTATGACTATTTCAACTTACATGATAATTCACAGCAGTTAGACTATCACCAGAAGTTTATTTCAAACATCAAATATTTCATGCAAGAAATTGGAAAAGAAAACCCAAACATTAAGATTTGTTTAGTTGCTGATGAAAAATGCAAATATTGGGCAGGCTTGTGGGAAGATAATGTTAATAATAGCCTGTTCGAAAAAATGGGTATGTTCCAGAGGATAATTTTCGAATAATAGCCTTTGTGGATGACCTTGACCATTGTGAAGATGAACTTATATTGCGGATATGTTTAAACATCGTCATTTTCATTACTTTCTAATAACTCTTGCAAAGCTCCTAATACAACTACTATGAGAATAGCACAGGTGACCAGGGCCATCAACATGGTATTCAGGGTCTGAAATTAGTGCTATTTTAGCAAATGGACAAGAATATAATTCAAAGAGTATTTAAACATTCTTCCAAAAACCAAGACGATGATTTGGTAGACAACTATATCATTACAAATATCTAGCTGCCAGTGAGCTTACCATACCCAGTAGATGATGAATGGGAATTTTTACAGAAAAAGAGGTGGTACATGAGCCAAACTGAATACCATATTCATAAGGATGGCATGTAACGATATATTTGAATGTCGACAAAGATACAAGTTGGTGCAATATCAGGAAATGCACCTTCACACCACAATCGATTGACAACCATAGGTGACGTATTTGCAGTTTGCCAAAATGTTTTAAGACTTACTAAGGAGTCCAGCTGAGGGAAACGGGTTCTCTGTTGTCTACACCCTTCTTTGTCTCTTTTACAAATAATCGTCCCTATGTGTAAAGTGAAGTTGAGGCAAAATAATGGCAATTAGATTACATTCTCTATGAGTAGGATTGCGGGAATACCAGTTGAGTTCATAAAGCCGCCACATAGATGCAACACATATGAGTTCTTCTTTCCTTAAGTTCAATTTAGAATTGATCCAAACCACTTTCATAGAAAATTATAGCTAATCTAGAATTTACATGATTTATCCAAAATCATACTAATTTATAAATAACGATCTACTAAATCATATATATATATATGATCGATTGAATTAGTCCAAAACTAATATGTACAGTGTAAACACTTTTAGGAAGATCATAAATAACTTCAATTTTTACTTACTTAAATTACTCATCTAAAATCACACTAGCTTATAATAAAGACTACTAAACCACATGTACAATTCTGTTTTGCAAGTTCAATTCATAAATATGGTTGATTGAACTCGTCCAACACCCATCCAAACCACTTTTATGGAAGACTATAACTAACATAAACTTTGACTTACTTTAATGACTCATCTAAAATTACATTTGTAATACCCCTTTGTTTTGCTCTTTTCTCAGACAGTGTCCTTTTCTATGCTTTGTTTTCTGGTTACTCATATACTTTGATATACTCTATCATGTTGTTTGTTATTTGATCACTATTTATAGAGCGACGTGGACTATTTGTGGTGGTGTGATGTACCTTCTTTGATGTTTTATTTGACATGCTTTGATTAGTATAATGATGGTTTGGTATAACATGGTCGTTACACATGATTATTTTATTTATGTTAGAATTGTTAGTTCATGATAAGTGTATTGGTGAAGGGGACATAATTGCATCACTCGCTTGTGAGTGCCCTATGATTCTACGATTTCCTCTTCACGATGTGTTTTACTATGTTGTTTATATACATGTGTTATTGATGTCTCATTTACAGGCTTGCAGGTACATAACATCGACTCCACTTGGCTTCACATGTTTGAGCGGGTCGACCCAATAGTTATGTTGATTGGGAGATAGTAACTAGGTTACTTGTGTCAAGTCTACACCCTAGCCTCAGTGTGTCGCCGGGTTTAGTCAGTTGTGCTTGTTTAAATGTGTTTATTATTGCTTTGTATTATCATGTTAAAATGCTTCAAAAGAGGTTTAGTGAATTTCATTATTAAAAGTTGATTATTAGATTATGCTATTTTAAATGTTAGAGGTTTTAGAATTAATAAATAAATTAATTTAATTTAATTAATAAAAAGATAATCCTAAGATTATTTTATTTATTGATAAATTAAATTAATTAAATAGTTTATATTTGAAAAAGGGGAAATGTTTTAATTATTTAAAAAATTAATTTTGAAATTTAGAGGATTATATGCTAAAAGGGCTGTTGAAGATATTTGGAAAATGCTAGCAAGTGTTAAAAATATTAATGAATTTGTTGGGGAAATGAATTCCCGAGAGATAATTTTGGCTTTGGGTGAGGAAGTGGAAAGCTTCTTCATGGCAAGGCATGAGATATTTTGCATGTTGAGAATCTATGGGAAAAAGGAATTTCTTGTTGTGATCTGGAGATTTTTTTGGAAAAGAATTTGGCTGTAGAAATTGTTTTGGTATTTTTGCATCCTTAGAAATCTATTTGAAAAATTCTTGTTGTGTTGGGATTACTCTTATGATTGAGAAATCAATTTTCTTTGGTGGAAGCCATTGTTGTCTGGAACATTTGCTTGAAGTTGTGGAAGAGGCTCTGCACCAAATCCTCAAATACTCAAGAAGCGTTGGTTTACAGGTTCTTTCCTTTATTTTGTTTTGTTAAGTTTTAATGGAAAGGTTTCTAGATTACAATTCTCTATGAAAAGATTGTCTAGTTTGAGAAATATTGTATTGTCGTAGTTAAATTCTTCATAAATAATTTCTCTAATTTGTAGAGGCAACTTCTTTTGTAGGTGAAATCATTTGTGGAAAACCTTAGGTAATGGTTGACTAGTAATATAGGGAAATTAGAGAAACCCAAAAAGAGATATTTAGGGATCTGGAAATAAAAACCCCTTTGGAAGTAATTTCATTTTTCTGTAGGAAGAAGATTTCATGTAAGTGGTTTTTCTTGAGAAAAATTTCCTTTATCATTATTCTTCAAGATTTGTTTTCCTCTGTGTTTAAATTAGAAAATTTTAACTATAGAAGATCCTATGTGAAAGAAAATTTTAACTATAGAAGATCCTCTATGAAAGTTGATTCTCTGTAATAGCTATAAAACTTTTCCTATAGAATTCTCTCTGTGAATTTGGTTTGTCAAGTTATTTGTAAACTTTCTTCTCTCTATTTAAAAAAAAAAAGATGAATAAATACCTGTAGATGATCTTTTTGGGAAAAATTTCCCCAATTGAATTATTGATTGAAATTTCTTAAATATATATATAATATATATATACATATGTGAATATATATATATATATATATATATATATATATATATATATATATATATATATATATATATATATATACATCCACATACATATATATATTATTTATGAAATAAATGTTATTAAATTATTGTAAAAAAATGTCAAATGGCCATCTCTACCACGTGTTTTTGAAGAAGTGCAGATTTTTGTATCCATTTTATGGAAGTTCTAACTCTATTATGGGGAGTCGGCTGCTACCCCAACCAACCCCCATTAGTGTGAGCGTCGGCTCCGGAAGCAGCCCACACTCCCACTAATGGGAGCCGACTGTGGTAAACAACCGATGCCCCATCCTATACTACCACCGGCCTTTGTAAGGCACAAATAGAGGTTAAGCCTATCACTTATCATTTTGGTGAATGAAATTTGTAATAGTTCCTCTGCCTTTGTGTAATGGGATTTTGATTTTGTTCATATATATAATATTCGATATAAAATATATATATATATATATATATTATATATATGTGTATATTATACTTAATATATATTATATATATGTATATATATATTAAGTATAATATATATATATCTATTTGTGATATATTTGAAATATATATTTAATGCACATATATATTTTGAGTATATATGTATATATATAATTATGTATATATTCAATGTATATATATATATTAATTAAATTTATTTAAAATTGGTTGCATGCCTATATGCTTAAGTAGGGAAATTGGGTGAGTTAACCTTTCAGTGAATTTTTAACTTGCTTTTAAAATTAATCGATGAATTTGTTTCTCTGTAAAATTTAGTATTTCCCTTCTTTGTATCTCAAGAGGCTTTTAGTTTATTTTAATTAAGTTTTCTATTAGGGCAATTTTTTTTATTGTGAATTCATTTTGAAAGGAAAATGGATTTAGTACATTCAAAAGTAGTGTATTTCCTTTATAATTGTCTCTCTTGTTATTTCCTCTGTATTCTGGTTTGGGGAAGTTGGTTTAGAATTATTTAAGATTTCCAGTAGTAAAAGGGAAATGGGTGTTATGTTTTACTTTGAGTCAATCCAGTATTTAAAATATTTGAATTAGACATTTTTTTTTTATAAATAGGTGTATGCATTTAATGCATGTTTATATAATTTAAAAGAAATAATTCTGATGAGGGAATATGATTTCTGAATAGATGAAAACGGTAAATTGATTTAAGTGAGAAGAATTGATTTTTGTATTGTTGAAAATGAAAATTGTTTTAAGTTGGATGATTTGGGAAAGTGTATTATTGAAACTCTTGTATTGAAGTTGGATTTAGTAGATCCGAAGGATAGATTTATTCTGGATTATATTGCTTTAAGAATGTGATTTCTTTAGTAGCATTTTAGGGTAATTGAATAGAAGTATTTGCTGAGGTTTTGTAAGTCTTCTAGTAGAGGTGTGTTAATGTTTGGGGGTTGTATTTTATAGTCTTTCCTTTTGTGATTCCCTTGGGTAGGGCGTTTCCATTTTTAGTGAGTCACCCAGTTTCCACAAACAGGAGTGGTTTACCTCCTTTGTATGGAGTGGTTTTGGTTATTTGTTTCCTCCTTAGTTTGGAGTGGTTATGTTCCATGTGTTGATAATTGGAGAGTGAATCTTGATGGGGTTGGGATCGGTGAAGATCTGTCGGGTAACTCATGTACCTTTGTGGTGACACTTCTCCTAGGTCAGTTGTATGTTAGTTTTGTGAGTAAAATATTGTGCAACACTGGAAGCAATGTGACGTGATTTTTTGGTTCATGTATTTGGTTGAGTTAGTATGCATCAGCTTGTGTCTAGAGGTATTAGGTTTGGCCATGTATTCTTGTTACTATCTCCTAGCACGTGGGTTGGACCTATGGGCATCACTTGGTTGGGAGGAACATACACCCTATGCCGTTGGGTCCCCCTTGATTTTTAGTTCATGATTTGGCGAGATTTCTAGTTGGAGAGCTCGTGGTTTCTAGTTTATATTTCATGCTTTGTAATTATTCCAGATGGTCCTTGTAATTATTACCCCTCAGTTGTATTTGAGGTGGATGATTGTATTATGTAATCACATTTTCATGTACTACCTCATTCGAGGAATGAGTGATAGAATATTATTTGTTAAGTTAATGTTTTATGGAATATTGCTTTATTTCTTATTGTTATGATGTTATTTACATCTATGAGATGCATGAGAATTTAATTCCCTAAGTAGTTATAATGCTATGGATGTATTTATGGTGTATGTATGGGTTTAAAAGTAACCTTAGTCTCGTATCCTTAGAGGTTGTTGGCAATAGGAAGTGAACTTGCATGTTTAATATACTTTAAATATAAAAAATTGTGTGTTTGAGTAGTTAATTGCAACTTCCTCTAGGGTTACATGGCGAGGCATGACACATGGTATCAAAGCCCTAGGTTCATACACTGGGTGCTCTGGGTACATTTGAGTCCACTATATTGTCCCTGTGAATTTGCTAGTGGAATTGTTAAGTGATCACGTGTTCATGGATTTTACATTTAGCATGACGTACTTTGTGGAAAAGAGTAGGGTGAAAGATAACCGATAAAAGGTTATGGTTAGGGTGGAATTGGATGTTCTTACATGAGATTATGTATGTAGGTGTACCTCTTGTAAATGTAAGGAACTAGTAACTGTGTCCTATTTGAGTGATGTGAATACCTCGTACTTGCATTGTGTATCCATGTGATGGTGATACTTGGTACCCATCCATGGGGAAAATTTGTACTTTGGTGTAG
This sequence comes from Sequoiadendron giganteum, assembly GCA_007115665.2. Classification (NCBI taxonomy): domain Eukaryota; kingdom Viridiplantae; phylum Streptophyta; class Pinopsida; order Cupressales; family Cupressaceae; genus Sequoiadendron; species Sequoiadendron giganteum. The sequence goes on along the minus strand of CM021107.1, from coordinate 532,123,012 downwards.
GATTTACCATACCATTATGTGTGTTTGCATGTTTCTTACCTGATTGAGGGCCAACCCATGTGAGGTTGAAACTTATATATATAAGAGTAACCAAAAGTTAGTTTCTTTTTCTTTTGGTTCTCTAGCCCCTCAATCCGTGAAGGGATAGAAGCAGCCACAAAGTTCCTTGGGTGGAGTGTGTAGGGTACGCATATTGTGGTGCAGAGCATTAGCTCAACCAATCCTGAGGAAATGTACCCACTAGTTTCCCTTATGATGGTTCAGGATACTTGATCCATATGTGTTGACCTAATCCCCACAGATCTGAGTACAACAACATAGGTTTTTTAGTATATTATTGGGTGGTCATAGTGATGTTGGTCTGACATTATTGAGTTAACCTCATCCATATGAGAGGTGAAGATGGGTAGCCCTATATTGATATTATCATATTGCATTATGTATATATACCCTATCTACACACGTTCCAACATGATGCAATAGATACAATGCCATACCCCACTAATATTTTGACATATTTTTGGTGATGATGTCATGTTAGATGATGCCACGTGCTGATACGCGTGAAGGCACATTATGAGATTATCTTTGTTAGCCTACTTGTGTGATGAGAGTTATGGGGCCTCGAACACTTGTAGAGGGATCCTCATGGCTACTTTGACCATGTTGGTTGAGTAGCATATGAGTAGATCCTAGCCATGTATACCTCTGGCTACAATGAGTTCTTGTGTGTGTCTTCTCCATGAGGTATCACGATGTGGGGTGTGTTATGTGTGTGCCTACTTCCATGGACCCACAAACACACTGTCATGTGGCATATGACCAGTACGTGCCTTCTCTGGTTGGCGTATGACTAGGTAGAGTGACAACGTAATAGTCATGGATACACTTTGGGTCATGTGGATGGCATGCTCACTCTGCACCACATGTCGAACGCTGTTTCCTCCTTCCTTGTTTGGTGGCTAGTATCTAGTCACACAATGTTGTACAATACAATTTTTAAAAGGTTGTGAGCTTTCATTTTGGTTATTGATGATTTTTCAGTTGATCGTGAAGGCTGAAATCTTGTTTATATTTGATTGTGAAGGTTTAGCCACGACTTGTGATATTATTTTCTTATAACCCTAGTGGTTATATATTTGAATTAGTGTTGAAATTGTGCACATTTATTGCCTTATTACTGAAATTGAACTTTAATTTTCCCTTCTTTATGACCTTGGTGGCTAAACTAGTTATCTTTATTGTTTTAATGTTGACAATGTGTCGTAATGTGAATCCTCTCCAAAGACATATGAGGTAGACTTGGTGAGTGTATACAAGGAAGTAGACACAATAAACATTGAGGATGGGGGTATGTGAGGCTGTTATGCAGCTAGGACCCACTACCCACCTATGTGTGATGACTATCTCTTGGAGGCTAATCACCTTATACAACAAGAGACAGGTCATTGTGGTTTTGTTTGGATGGTCTCACCTTATGTGTGGCCTAACACCATCAAGCCACTGATTATGATGTATGGATTATGTGAGTTGGACTATGGTTCTTGGTTCATGGATTCTTGTATCATGGATTAGTATGTTATTTTTCGGTGTCCAGATGGACCCATGTGTGGCCTTCTAATGATTCCTAGTGATGTGAATTGGTGTGTATGTGAAGAATGTATGTTAAATTATGGTTGTGTGTTTTTTAAGACTTTTTGGTCGTTGCTTCACCATGTTGGTTTGTATGGATTGAAAGTGTACTTGGTTGGGTTGGTTATGTTGAGGTATGGAGTGATTTAGATTTGAAACCATTGATTATGTGTGATTCTATGGAGTTTGTTCTAGGGGTATTTGTAGGCTTCCAGGAGTAAGCCTAGCCCTAGGGGGGAGGATGTCACACCCCTCTATTTTTCTCTTTTCTCAGACAATGTCCTTCTTTTCTATGCTATATTTTCTGGTTACTCATATACTTTGATATACTCTATCATGTTGTTTTCTATTTGATCGCTATTTATAGAGCGACGTGGACTATTTGTGGTAGTGTGATGTACCTTCTTTGATGTTTTATTTGACATGCTTTGATTAGTATAATGATGGTTTGGTATAACATGGTTGTTGCACATGAGTATTTTATTTATGTTAGAAATGTCAGTTTGTGATAAGTGTATTGGTGAAGGGGAAAAAAATGCATCACTCGCTTGTGAGTGCCCTTCAATTTTATGATTTCCTCTTCACGGTGTGTTTTACTATGTTGTTTATATACATGTGCTATTGATGTCTTGTTTACAGGTTTGCAGGTACATGACATCGAATCCACCTGGCTTCACAGGTTTGAGCGTGTCGACCCAACGGTTATGTTGATTGGGAGATAGTAGCTAGGTTACTTGTGTCAAGTCTACACCCTAGCCTCAGTGTGTCATTGGGTTTAGTCAATTGTGTTTGTTTAAATGTGTTTATTATTGCTTCGTATTATCATGTTAAATTTTTTTAAAAGAGGTTTAGTGAATTTCATTATTAAAAGTTGATTATTAGATTATGTTATTTTAAATGTTAGAGGTTTTAGAATTAATAAATTAATTAATTTAATTTAATTAATAAAAAAATAATCCTAGGATTATTTTATTTATTGATAAATTAAATTAATTAAATAGTTTATATTTGAAAAAGGGAAATTTTTTAATTATTAAAATATTTAATTTTGAAATTTAGAGGATTTTATGCTAAAAGGGTTGTTGAAGATATTTGGAAAATGCTAGCAAGTGTTAAAAAAATTAATGAATTTGTTGGGGAAATTAATTCCCAGGAGATAATTTTGGCTTTGGGTGAGGAAGTGGAAAGATTCTTCACGGCAATGCACAAGATATTTTGCATGTTGGGAATTTGTGGGGAAAAGGGATTTCTTGCTATGATCTCAAGATTTTTTTGGAAAAGAATTTGGCTGTAGAAATTATTTTGGTATTTTTACATCCTTAGAAATCTGTTTGGAAAATTCTTGTTGTGTAATGAAAACCTGGTAAACAGGTGTCTTGGTGACAACCAAAAATACAAAAGTCAAAAAAAAGATTGAAAACAGTAAAGAAAAGAAAAAAACCGTCCTCTAGTGAAAACCACTTTGGACAAGTACCTTGGTGAAAACTTGGCAAACAGGTATAAAGCATAAATAAAAAACTCTCCATCCACCAAGATCTTCGCGGCTTAATTTACACACTAACTTATCCATTACATTCCATTTATCCTTCCATCATCCATCCATGTCTATATCATAACTTGATCTTGTGTTCATATCAGGATCCACCCTATTACTGCTTGGCATATTCCTAAGGTCAGTTTGTCCTGCCTTTATTGAAGTATTCTATTGCATCACATTGGGGGCATATTCCTGTACTTGCATCGGATCAAATTTGTGTATATTCTTGTGATCTTCCTTAAAGTCAAAAATCCAAAAACATTCAAAAAAATCTATCAAAAATAAAAAAAATCATAAAATCATAAAATCCAAAAACATTCAAATCATATCAAAATCCAAAACATGTCAAAAACCTCAAAAAATAAAAAATAGAGTCATCCAACTGAACTACCTCATCTATAAGCTTGAACCTAGGAAAAGTTAATCTCTGATCATCCCCCGAGACATTTTAGGTCAGTCCTTTAGGCATCTGTTGCAATGGCAATCTGTTTGCCCATCTATCTCATCATTGAGTCAAGTCAATTGTCACTCAAACTATGTGGTCTCTATGTGTATAATGTAGGCAAGGCTAATCTATTGATCAGCTCTCGAGACCCCTAGGATAGGTCTTTAAATTAGTCTCTTGGTCATAAATCTCAAAAATACCAAAAAATTGAAAATTTTCAAAACAAACACCAAAAAAATATCTAAATATTTGAAAAAACCTAAAATGGTGCATCTGTCTCATCTCGCTTTCACCTGCAATAATCACCACTCATAATAAATCAATTGTCATCTTCATCCTTTGGCAAATCAGTCAGAAGCAAGTCTAACAGGTTTAAAGGTAAAATCTCAATCGTCAAAGTCTCAAGTCTAGGTCAGTAAGTCAACGAGTTGGTCAACTCTTGGTATCAATAGCTTATCATCCAATCAACCTCATCATCACCTGATCACAACATGTCCTATGATGTATCCTTCCTGCGATGGATATCACCATCAGGCATCACCGTAGTTTAGTCTTGGCTAGCAATACGAAGAAAATTAGCTTGTTTGTTTACTTTATCTTTTCTTTGGATTTATCTTATTGCACTCATTCCAATGACCTCTTGATGATGTCTAAATAGAAAGATTTAGAGAGAAAGGAATAGGACAACAATCATTATCTTTTTATCTATTGTTCTTGTTGGATATTCTTGTCAAATAACTTCGTAATGCATGCTTTGTTTGGTTTGTAGGAATGGTGTTCTAGATGTCTTGGTGACCACATAAGAAGGCTTTCTTTTCTATGTTTTGGTTTGAGATGTTTAGAATATTTGAACTGCACTCTCAATAATGTTTCGTATGTCAGGTGTGAACAAGAGTACTCCTATCTGATTGTCAAGTCAAATTCCATCACACTAGGTGTAACACCATCCTGGTTCTTTATACCTTGATGCATCACACCTATGTGTATTATCAAACATAAGGGTGATCCCACAATACCGGTTTACAATTTTTGGGCAAACTGGACACTGAACTAGTTTTTTTTAGGTAAATCTTCACTTCCGGGCTCCTAGAGCGGCTAAACCGTGAGGAATTTGAAGATGATGAAAACTAGTGATTTGTGATGTTTTGTTTATAAATTCTAAATACTTTTTTTTCATTTTTTTGGAATCAAATTGCACTTATTTTTCCATCTCCTTCAAAAAGTAGTTTTTTTTCTAAAAGCAACATTTTTAAAGAGTGACATTCACCGTATACAACATAAATTTTTTGGTATGAAGGATAAAATTCTTTTTTTTTTTAATTTAGATTTGTAACTACGGTATTTAGCACTTTCATTTGGTTTTATAGTGTTTTATTGAATATTTTTTCCTTAATCAAGTTTTGAAGTCAAACCAATTACAATTCAGACATAGGTGGACCATATACCACATAAATTTTTCTATTTGTGTCAAAATTCAATTTTTTTTTTTTAATGGATCAAGGACATCAATACCCAACCCGAACATATTTTTTAAAATTTTATTTTGATAATCTACTATTTTTCCACATGTGCAGAACAAAGAACTTGATTTTCGGTGGAAAACCTATCTTTAATAAAACTAAAAAAACACATACATAATAAAACAAAAACATATTTAAATTATATTCGTTGGATAGCTCGTTTCGAGGACTACCATATTCCAGTTGGGTCTATGAAGTCTCCTCCTTTTTCATCCTCAACCCGAGTTTTGAAGGGTGAAAATCTAGAGCCTTTTTGTGTCGGAGGGTGGGAAGGTAGGAAAAGAGGGTTCGAGAGAACCTAATGGGTTCGCTCGAACCCCCTTTCCACAATGGGAAACACAGGTTCCCACATACAAAGGGGTTCGCTTGAACCCTGGTTCGAGTGATCGAGTGAACCCCTTTTGTGTTCGTTTGAACCTTGAGTTTGCTCGAACCCCTGAAAATAATTTTTTTTTGCATGGGTGAGTTTTTTTGGAAGTTTTCCTTCCTCACTCAAATTGTAAACCACTTTGGTGGGTTCACCCATAAAGAAGGTTATTCTCTTTATTTCTCCCATCCTTGGATAAATAATACATCATCATCATTCATCATTATATTTGATGGAATTGTGGGACCTTTACATCGTCCTAGATTCAAGGGTTGATCCCTCTCATTCTTCTATCCTCTTTCATGCTAACATAGTATCATTTCATCAATGCATCCATCTTGCATCCGCACTCTCATCCTGCATAATCACGTCATATCATCAAACATCATGCATCTCACATGCATTGCATAATCATTTAAGTTTTTTAAGATAAAATAGATTTTTTATTCTAAGTAGCTTAAAAACATCTCATTTTCATCATCATTATCTTATAGATCTGTTAGCCTAACTATCCATACATCCATTTTCAACCTCTTTGTCACGAGATCGATCCTCAAATTGAACTTCTCGCTCAATCTCTCGAGGGGGCAATGTACCAACGTACTTATTTCCGTTTGGGCATCGGGAAAAATCAGATTTTTTTTTAATTTTCGATCTTGGCGGCATCATTCTTTGAACCAATGCAACAAGTACGGTGCTTCAAAGAGGGGAAAAATGTAGACATGCAAAATTTATAATCACACATCTAATTTTCTTCAGTGTTCATCTTTTAATTAAATGAATCAATTTTATTTAATTAAATCATAAATCAATCCTAAAATCCCCCTTTAATTAAATAAATCAATCTTATTTAATTAACTTCTAAAAATTCTTCATTTAATTAAATAAATCAAATTTATTTAATTGAAATCACTAACATCATCCTCTTTTAAATAAATTAAATATTTATTTAAACCAAATCTAGAATCATTTTCTTCTCATTTGATTTAAACAAATCCAAAAATCTAAATCAAATGTCATGTCTACTAATCATTAGCTTAATTAATCAAAACTATGATTAAAACTAAGTCTAATCCATGTCCCATCCTCTAGCTTTTCCCACTTGCACAATAAATCATTTATTTTTTATTTATTAAAACTTTATTTTCCTCACAAAGCATATTCCTAGGGAATATTCCCTCATTAACTCCATTTTTTTTATTTTTTTGTCCAAACAAATTTACCCCCCAAAACTCTCAACCATATGCATTTAATGTTATTTTCAAATTCCAAATTTCAACTAATGGCGTTTATGGGCACATTCATCAAAACTTGCACATCCTTGGCCCATTCACATGATGACAAGTGGCTTCTTCCTATTGGTTGAGTTTTTATCCCACATTCATCCCTTTTGCCTCTTCTCTCATCAAATTATTCTATAAATTCAAAATCTTTTCTCCTTCATTTCCATCTACAATTGGAGCATTCTTACTATAGGCATTTGAGTTCATCTTGCATCTCTTTGTCTATCATCATCTCAAGGCTTAGCAAGGATTGGGAAAGGGCTCATTTACATATCAAGGGTGCACCAATCCAATATGGAATAGGTGCCCACCATGCTTTTTATGCTTTCAATTAGTTTAGTTTGTTATTTTTTTTATCAAACATGTTGGAGTATTTCATAGGGATGTTGATTGTTTGCTTTGTTTTTAAAATGCTAAGAGTTTGTGTGTTGAAGGTTTTAAAAATTTGTAGATTTTGACATCTACATAATGGCGCTAGAAGGAGGGTGTGATGCTTAGTAAATGTGCATTAGGCTCATATATAGGCTTACAATATGCTTTTAAGCATATATTGTTCAAATATAACTATTTGCATATATTTTAAAGTGCTCTTAATCCGCTTTTGAACTATTTTTAGGCATACATTGTTCATTTATTTCAAATCTGCGTTTTCATTTATTTGCAATCTTTGTTTAAGCATATATTGTTTAGATATAACTATTTGCATATATTTTAAAGTGCTCTTAATCAACTTTTGATCTATTTTTAAGCATACATTGTTCATTTATTTCAAACCTACATTTTCATCGTGTGGGCATAGATTACATTGAATTATCATTATTAGTTCATCTTGTGCTCTTTATCAGCCTTTTGATATGTTTTTAAGCATACATTGTTCATTTGTTTCAAATCTATGTTTTCATTGTATCTGCATTTTCATTTTTATCAATTCTCAGGATGGGTAATGTACAGGGATTTTTTCAATTTCACTACAGGGATTTGTAAAAATTTAACTCCGAGTTAACCCCGGGGTCAACACCATGTCAGGCTGGAAGTTCTATTTATAGACAAGCTCCTCCAACTCTTCCCTAAATATGTGGGTCACTGACTCCAGACGCAATCCCCGAGAACAGTGGAGGCCATAATCACAGGGCATAGTATCATATTACATTTATTTATGATGACAATGGTGTTTTGAAAGTGTGTTGTGTACTATCGACTAAATAGTGAATTAAATGCATTATACTTTAATTATCATTATCAGTGCATCTTGTGAACACCACATTTGACTGTAGGCTTGCAATATCAAAACATAGATGACCCAATCAAAAAATTGTACCTCCGCCAATGACCCAGTTCCTTAGTACTCTAAGAACAAAATCAAACATTTATCGAAGCTTCACATTCTACTAGAGAAGTCATAAACTCAAAACTCATTGAACCAAATTCATAACCTGCTTCACCCATCACTCTTTTTATTCATTTATTTTAAATTTGCATTTGCATTGTATGGGTGTAGATCAAGGAGGGCCATTTGTCTGAGTTTCTGGCTACTTTACCGCGTGGTGCCTACTAGAATACAAACCCTTTATATTAAGGCAATGGTTGTTAGTCTTCCGTTCCTTTTAACTAGCCATCTACTATCTGGTTTAGAGTAGGCTATCGTACGAGCTAAAAAAAAATGTATTTATTCTTGGCTATTAAGAGGTGATGGGAGAACAACATTGTAGAAGGTTTAAAATTTAATTCTTATGTTCATCGCCCCTCAACTCTTGCATTTGTATGGGCCTGGCATATCTTGTATGAGATCTTCTTTTTTTCCTAACTTGGATAGAGACATTTATGATGCTCAAATGATATTTTCTTGTGTTGTCAGAGTTAAATATTAGGTGTAGTGAAATTAAGGGGGAAGAGAACTTATGTGTTCACAATGAATCTGATCTCAAAGGTCAAACAAATGCATCCTTACATCGCCTCTAAAATTTCTAACTTACAAGGGATTTACTTGGGTCAAGTTAAATGTATTGCACTTTTATTCTTGGTTCACTTCTGTGTTTCTTTTGAAAAATGCATACAGGAATGGATGATGTCTTTTTCATCTCTTTGAGAAGTTGGTGTAACCTCTCAAGTTTGACTTTAAGCATGCCAAATGCATTTTCTTGAAAATATTTAAGGATATTTGTTGGTTGTCTTTTTGTACGCTTACTAACCACTATATAAATGCTTTTGATATGATGTAAATGATGTTATAAGGAGGTTGATCATATTCTAGATTTTATCAAGGAAATCACAATATGTTTTTTTCTTTGTACATGCTTGATTTGGTCTTTAATGCATGATTTGATCTTTACTTTGGTCTCCTATCAAAATAGATTTATGCATTCGGAAAAAAAGTTTTATGAAATATAAGATTTTGAAATCAATAGATCCTTTATGAAAGTGGGGGTAAATTAAAATTTTATTGACATTTATTATTGAGTTAAATTCATCATAAAGAAATCATGTGCTTTGTCAATGCAATTTTATTTTATTCCTCTCTTTAAAAGGTTTCCTCAAATGATTGACATGTCTTGTGTATACTTTTATTGTTTTAAAATACATGAATAACTCTTATTTATGATGTTTATAGGAAGGAGGAGTGATTTCGTTTGCATAAGGAATTTGCAAATATTGAAGCAAAGGAAATAATCTTTGAAGAATCTTGAGTTGAAAGTGGACCTTGCAACATTGAAGAATCATAAACCATTTGTGAAGAAGATTTGAATTGAAGAATTGAGCACTAAATTTGAACTTAATAAAAGCATTTTTTAATGTTTGTTGTAATAATCTAGAGCTTCCATTCTATGATTTAGTTTTTTATTTTAGACCAACTCACGTCTTTTTGGATTCTAAAAAGAACACTAAAATTTTTATTTTTATTTTACAAAGAACTTCAAAAGAACTTTAGAGCAAATTACTAGATTTTGTTTAAGGTTAAAAAATTGAACAAGGCAATCCTCATTTTTTCTTTTGGTGCTTTAAAAAGAATCGAATCATTGCTTCGAGGATTTAAAATGAACTTGTGCGTTTGTGTCTTGTGATATTTTTTGCAAATTAATTTCATTTAAAAAGGCGTATGCACTTCTCTCGTGCTTCACGGCGATCTTGAGAGTCAAAAGTATTTTTGGTGGCATTAAGTTGAATAAAATATTGCCTCCACATTTCAATTTGGGTACCTAAAATTTGAACAAATCTTGTGAGTGTGAGTGGAGCATATTGTGTACATTCTCTCTCTTTGGTTCGCAACAAAGATTGATCGAGTTACGAACATGTTTGCTTTATTTTTTTTATCTTAGAGGGCCTACTTGGTGGGAAAAAGTAAACACCCCAGGGAATGACCAAACCAGGAACATGCTAAAGCCAAGCGACTTCCAATCGATATATAAGTGTGGATTCTCGAGAAAAGTTCAAGAATCACAAGGATTATTCTAGCAAGAAGGGCAACAATGGTTGCTCGCTGCATGGATGGTCCCCCATGAACATAATGCCCGCATTAAAACCATTGTTTAGCAAAGGCCAAAATCCCTAACTATTTGTTGGTGCAAAAGTTCATGTCCTTTGAAGCCACCCCACATATACATGCAATTCTATTGTAGAGATGAAAAGTATGCCATGGGAGATTCATGGGTACTAATGCTTGGCTGACCCGAGAAGCAAGTGCACTGTAAGGGGGAGCCTGTTTGGTCAAGCATCTAATCACCTGCACTGAATATGCATAGATGGATTTATCCAAGTGGGATCCCAACAAATATTGTCTCTTCATCCTAGGATTTTACATGTTCTTGGAATCGAAAACACATTTCTTTGATTGAAAACATTTGAAAACAAACATTCAAAAGATCTTCAAAATTTCAAACCCTTTAGGGAAGAAAATACCTTTGATGAATTCAAGTGCTCTTGCTTGCCCTAGGGATTTCGTCCTTAGAGGCATCTAAGTACTTGAATTTTATCATCATTTTTTTCCACTAAAGTCAAAAATAGGAAACTTTTGCCTTAATTTCTTTGATTTTCCACATAATGGACTTTGTGGGATGAGAAGAAATTAGGACATTAGACATCTAGTTTGAAACTTTAATCAAAGAATTTTTTGTGGTAAAAATAACTTATTAAGCAAAGTAAAGAACAATTGAACCCCACACATGTGTTCTTTCAAATGATTTCCCGTAAAATCAAAATCTGGAAACCTAGGTTCAAAAGTCTTAGTCCAAAAGCTCGTGAGGAGCATCTTGAAAGACTTCTTGAAGTTAGAGAAAGATTGGTTTACAAATTCTACAAGAAATCTTCAAGAAACAACCCTAACTTGTATGAGTTTTATTATCAACAAAATACAACTCTTTTTCAAAGGTTTTATTTTCTCACATAGGAAGTATTGCATGTTCTTCAAAACCGAGGTCTTGTAAGAAGGATTTTTATCTAGGTCAAGTCTAGGATCAAAATAAGTCATTTTCATCCATCCCTCAACTATCAAAATCAAACATCATTTCACCAACAAACTCTTGGAAACTTTGAAAACATCATCATGCTAAACTTCTAGGCAAAAGCAAAATCATCTTGTTTAACTTAACACACTTAGTCAAATTATCCAATCCATTATCACTTTGTTTGACTTAACACACTTAGTCAAATTATCCTCTTATGTACGAGTTCACTCTAAGATAACACAGCTTCCTAGAGTTTGCAAGTTCATTATCCAAATCAACCAAAATCCCATAAAATCAAGTTCTAAAGTTTAGCATTTCCCTCAAAGTTCTTCAAGATTTTTCATCATCCGTATCATCCATCTTTCATTTATCTCATCCCCATCATCACTTTGATCCTTAATTCATCCCATTTATTCTCTTTTTGTGCCTAAATATTAGATCAATTGATCTCTATTTTATGGTTCAAACTCGATCTCAACACAAGAAGAATATGGAGCAAAACAAAGAAACGTCCACTTCAAGTGATCTAAGTCAAACTGAGATAAAGTTCAATCCCATGATATCCATTGACCTCCCAATCAATCCTCCTCCAATACATCAAAATCATCAAGAGGAGGGTCAAGTAGAGGACATCACCGACAATGAGATGACACAAGAGGAAATCCTAGTGATGGTGCAAAATCCCAAAAATTATCAAATTGTCAATGCTATGATGAGGTTATATCAATCCCAATACATGCTTGAGTTAGCAAAATAAGGGGCTAAACTCCCTTTCGACTTTGATGTTAGCACTATTATGGAAAGACCTTTGGGGATCATGCCACCAACCTCATCCATGCTTCCACTTCAGAGTGTCACTCAAGACATCCCACTAATCATATCATCTATCCCTTCAACCCCGCCAATTGTTAACAAGGGAAGCGCCATGCTGTACGAACTCCAAAAGTATCACCTTGTGAACAACAAAGGGTTGAATGTGAACACCTCACTAGATCAATCTATTTCGATAAATCCATTACACCCTTACATTCCTCTTACATTCCATGATTCTACCAATCCAACCTCTTATCATGCAACACCAATTTATCCTCTAGATACACAAACCTCTCTCCCTACCTCACAAGGAGAAGGTGATTTGGTTGGAGCAGGGGGGATATTTGATCCCTCATCATCACTTCAAGGGATTGTAGTGCCCATTTTTTCGCCATTTCCACCCCTACTAGTTACATCCATATCACCCCTTAGGTTAGGTCTTCCTCCTCTACCCACCATCAATCAATCAAACCAAAGCATCATAACAAATCCTCTTGTTTTTCCATCGATATCGCCACAACAAATGGCAACCATCCAAGCAACATCAACGATCAACACATTCACCATTCCCCAAGTCTCTTAAAGCATGGTTTCCCAAGGACCAAGCATCTTGATCGCACCATCCTCAACTCAAACCTCGATCATCAACACGATCGGTATGCTCATCACAATGGTCCATACCCTTCCCAATCCACCGCCACCACCGCCAAAACACATGGAAAATTCATTCACCATTGTATTACAAGTTGCTCGACAAGTCGCTCATCAAAAGACACTCCAAAACCAATAGGTTGCACAACTAGCTTCTCAGCAAGCGCAACAGGCACAATAGGTTGCACAAGACCAAATGTTACTACAAAAACAACAAGTTCCCAAGCTACGCAAGTAGCTCAAGCCACTCAAGCTGCCCATGTTGTGCAAGCAACTCAAGCAACTCAAGCCGCACAATCCACACAAGCTACTCAAATCGTGCAAGCAATGCAACAAGCGCATGCTCAAGCCCAAGCCCAATATCAATCCCAACAAGAGCAAGCACAAGCACAATACGAAGAAAAAATGCAAGCAACCCAACAAGAAGCATATCAACAAGCCTTGCAAGATTATCAAATACAACAGGAGGCAGCTCAACAACAAGCCCAACAATAAGCATTGCTGGCACAACAACAACATGACCAACAACAAGTGTTGTTGGCACAACAACATCATGAACAACAACAAGCATTGTTGGCTCAACATAAAACATAGGCAGTACTTGCTCAACAAATCTTACAACAAACTCCCACCAACATCCCACCCATCAATCCAACACCTCAAAATGTGTTCACCCCACCTCCTGATCCGTAAGATGATGTGACAACATAAATCAAACTGCTCTCGTAGCAAGTGGTTGATCTTCAATCAAGAAAAACAATAAGGTTACCCAACAATTTGTGTCCCTATCCATTCGACAGGAGCTTAGCAATGACACCATTCCCAAAGGGATTCAAAATCCCCAAATTTGATAAATATCATGGGATAGGGAACCCTGAAGATCACATCAGGGAGTTCCAGGTACATTGTATGGAAGTTGCATACAACGAAACATATCTGATGCGGTTTTTCCCTCAAAATCTGGTCAGTGCCTCCATGGAATGGTTCTCTCATCTGCCTACTGGCATTAGAACATTCCAAGAAATCAAAGATGCCTTCCTCCAGAATTATGCATTCAACATTATCGCATATGTTAGTCTAGAGGAACTATCAACACTCAAACAAGGAAAGGGGGAATCATTCACCTCCTTCCTGCAATGATGGTGATCCAAGGCCAATCAAAGCAAATTGGCCATGCCAGAGGAACAACAGGTATGCAATATCATTGCTAATTTGGACAAGACCTTGGCCTTTTATCTAAAGATTTAATGCATCACCACCTACGACCAATTAATCCCCAAAGTGGTCAACATCGAAAGGGCCCTTATAAAACAAGGGGGAACACCTACCTATCCTGAACATTAGGACAATTGCCCATCCACTAGCTACAATGATAAACCTCTCACATGGGAAAAGAACAAGAATGTCATCAACAATGGAGTGGTCGATGCCAAGGTCGTCATCAATGCTCCAAAGCAAAATAATAAAACGCATCATCATCAACCATAGAATAATAATCACAATAACACACAACAAATGCGATAAACCAGCAACCACCCCATAATCATGTCAACAACCTCAATAATCAAGGAGGACCACCTCCACGAAACAAGTATCCCCCCAAGCAAAAATTCACAGCCCTTGGGGAGTCAGTTGAATCCATCATGAAAAAGTTGGTTAATGAGAACTTCATTAAGGTCCCCACTCATGATAATTACCAAGAACCCCAAGTGAAGCCACCTTGGTACAACGAAAATCTCCTTTACGATTATCATAAGATCAAGGGGCATACGACCGCCAATTGCATCAAATTGAAAAACATCATCCAAGATCTCATTAAGGATAAATTTATAAATTTTGAGCAACCGGCTAGCAATCAAGATCTGAAAATATACACCTATTTGATGCCCAACCACAATCAAGGAAACGATAAAGGTAAGAAAAATTCTGGCAAAGTGAACCATGTATACGAGGGTCTTGTCACATGCCTTGATGAATTGGTCACTGTTGTTAACATTAAGGGAGCCAACGCTGATTGTGGAGTCACCACATGCGGTGGAAAGGTCACTATTACAAGGGCATCACAACCATCTAAGACCCCCACTACAAACTAGAAATCCATCCATAATGGTTACAACGTCCTTGATCAGTTAAAAAGAACTCCTATTCAAATCTCTCTCATGGAGTTATTGAAGATTTTAGCCGCCCACAGGGAAATATTTGAGGAAGCATTGGCTTCATCCATTGTCTCTACCAACCTTGATACATAGCAGTTCCAAGCTATGGTGGGAAACATCATCACTCCAATTCTCCTCACCTTTTCCGATCAGGACTTCCCTACCCAACCATCTCACAACCTTGCATTACACCTCGAAGTCCTGGTTCACAAGAAAAAGGTCAAAAGGGTCTTGGTGGATGGAGGTGCAGGCCTCAACATTTTTTCACTCAAACTTATAAAGAACCTAAGAATCTCTAAAGATTCAATTGAGAAAGACAAAGGCATTACAATCAGAGTGTATGATGACCAGGAAAGATTGTCTCAAGGCACTATCAAGCTCCCAATCCAAGTAGGGCCAGCTACTATGGAAACCACATGTTAGGTCCTCGACCTTGATTTTCCCTACAATATCCTCCTAGGATGCCCATGGATCCATGGGATGAACGTGGTCACCTCAAAATTCCACCAATGTGTCAAATTTTCATACTAGAATGAAGAGGTCACAATTCATGGTGATCTTGAACCCTTCGCCTATTGCAAGAATTTAGAAGCCAAGTTCTATAAAGTTCCCCAAGTCCCAATGAATGATGAGGGCCCCTCAAATTCATTTATTGACCCATCCAACATTGCCTCCACTTCTGGGACAAAGACACCTTCCATCCCCGACATATCTGACATCAAGCTCATGATCCAAGACAATGGGTGTGGGGAATACAAAATGAAGAAGAATGATTTTATCATAGGAGAGTTACCTCAATCTCCTAGGTCACATGGGCAACCCCAACTGGAAGAAACACCCTCTCAAACTTTTAGGGTAGACCCTTCCATATTTTGATGTTGGGGGGATCTAAGTCGGGAGATAGTGGATGAAAGAGACATTTCAACCTCACTATACCAAGATGAAAGGCCCAAGCCTAATCTTCCCATGGATGAAAGAAGCAAATGGTTACAAATGATTCTTGGTATGGGCTACACTAGAAATGAAAGCCTTGGAAGGAACAATAATGGCTGACTAGAACCCATCATTGTTGAGAGACGAATGAACAATCTTGGCCTTGGGTGTACCCCTCCAAGTATAACCATACGTGGCCGAGGTCCCCCAATTAACGCAGTCAAGACTCCCCCTCAGCTATCTGCATCCACCTTCCAACTACCTGTATCTGCAGGTATGCCCTTAGACAACTTCACCTTTGATATAATTGATGTTTGTATTAGTAGTGATGATGAGGATACCGTAACCGGCCTACCCATGCTTTTTGAAGACTCCTCCCTACTCATGATTAGTACCCTATCTTTTTAGTTAGAACACCAAATTGAAAAAATAAACCTGATCTACCCCCAACTCATCGATTATGACCAACAAGGACCATCGATTTTGGACACATTCGAAAAAAATGAGGTGCTCTTTAAATTCATGGGATTACAAGATATAATACCATGTGGAGATCATAAGGTTGGATTTGCAATTATACTGGACACTCAAGCCTATTACAGGGAGAGGATTGAGTCCTTCAGTCGCAAAAGTGAACAATTGAGAATAATCTCAAGGTCTCGGGGTGAAAACCACATTGTGGCACTCTTTGGCCATAAATAGTAAAAATAAAGGACACGTCCAATGGTGAAAAAATCTCTAAGGCGCCCGAGGATGAAGGATTCAATCTTCCCCTCACTGCACTTCATCAAGAAAAATTAGTTGTCCTGGTAGAACAATGCAATCCCATCAACTTGGGAATAGAGGAGCTACCGCACATCACTTTCTACGCTGAGTCACTTCTCACAGAAGAAAAAGAACTGTTGGTTGCATTCTTAAAAGAAAGAAAAGTAAACTTTGTATGGACCTATGTTGACATGCCTGGGATTGATCCAGAGGTAATAGTTCATCACTTGGTTGTATATCCTGAGGCAAAGCTAGTAAGACAGAAGTTGAGAAAGATGCACCCCCAGATAGCCTTGTTAGTCAAAGTGGAATTATAGAAGCTCTTATATGCAGGATTCATAAGGCCAATTGATTATCCTGAATGGGTGTCAAATCTTGTACTTGTTTTAAAGACAAATGGGGGCATCCACATTTGCACCGATTTTAGAGGCTTAAACAAAGTGTGTCCTAAGGATGACTTTCCATTACCCAACATTGACATGATAGTGGATATGCCAGTCGAACATGAGATGTTATCACTAATGGATGATTTTTTTGGATACAATCAGATTATGATAGCAAAGGAGGATCAAGACAAGACAACATTCACATGTCCGTGAGGGACCTACTGCTGAAACATGATACCTTTTGGGTTAAAGAATGCAAGTGCAACTTACCAAAGAGCCATGAAATTGATATTTCATGACATGATTCATAAGAAAGTGGAAGACTACATAGATGACATATTGGCTAAATCTAGAAAAAGACAAGACCACATAGCAACTCTAAGTTCCATTTTTGACAAATTGGAAAAATACAAGGTCAGACTCAACCCAAAGAAGTGCGTCTTCAGAGTGCAATCAGGAAATCTCCCAAGGTATATCATGTCAATGAGAGGAATTGAAGTAGATCCTGCTAAAGTCAAGGCGATCCTCGAAATGGAAGCACCTAGGACACTAAAGCAGTTGAGAGGTCTACAAGGCAGGCTCCAGTCCATCCACAGATTCATAGCACAGATGGCGAACAAAAAAGTCCCATATTCTCATCTACTCCACAAGGGGGTAGCATACAAATTGGACAAAAAATGCAACCAATAATTTAACAAAATCAAAGAATACTTACTCACGCCACCAGTTTTGATGCCGCCAATCCCAGGAAAACCACTGATCTTGTACATTTCAGCAACAACAACAACTCTTGGTGCTCTATTATCTCAACGCGATGAAAATGGAAGAGAGAGAGAAATATATTATATCAACAAAACTATGGTGGGACACAAGCTAAATTATACTCCTAATGAAAAACCTTGTCTAGTAGTTGTATTTGCAGCTCAAAAATTCAGACACTATATGTTGGCTCACTAGATCAAACTAATTGCAAAGATAGATCCTCTCAAGTACCTACTTTCTAAAGCCACTCTTACAAGACGAACAACCAAGTGGGTCGTGATATTGATAGAACACAACATTGAATATGTGGAGCGCAAGGTCATCAAGGGACAAGTGATTGCATATCAACTAGTAGAGGCACCTATATATGCAGAAAACCCACTAATCTCATAATTTCTTGACGAATCAATTTTCAGCCTAAATGTAGCAGATCACTGGAAGATGTATTTTGATGGATCCTACATGCAACACAGATCAAGAGAAATAATTTTCTTCATAACTCCCCAAGGAGACTGCATACCCAAATCTTACAAGTTGTCATTCCCATGCACAAATAATATAGCATAATATGAGGCTCTTGTCATAGGCTTAAGGATTGCAGTACAGTGACAGATCATGGCTCTAAAGGTATATGGGGACTCTTAGCTCATAATCAATCAGGTAAACAATGAATACTAGACAAAGGATGATAAACTGACTCCATACAAGAAGTTGGTTGAGAACCTCAAATATTCATTCATTGATATCACATTTGAACGGCTACCTAGAGCAAACAACAGAGCAATGAACACAATGGATACAATTAAATCACTCTTGGAAATCACACACAACGTCCCAAAGCAAGAATTCCTTGTAGAGCATCTTCTCGTGCCAACATTCAAGGTACCAGAGTCTGAATTCGTGTGTGAACTCGTTGGTCTCAGTGATCCCTGAAATCATGGCATTTACACCTTCTTAAGAATAGGAGTCCTTCCCATTGACATAACCCCAAACCTTAAATGAGTCTTCATAAAAAATTCAATCCATTTTGGGGAATGTGCAAGATCATGATTGGCCCAAAAGTGGCGATATCTAAGTGATATGATGACCCATGTGGCTGACGACTTTTTTTTTACCCAAAATTGATGAAACAAAAAGGGTTTTTAAAGGAGATTCTCAACTTTCCACCAATATAAATTATGCTTTACTTTGAATTTAATAAATTATTATTATTCATTTTCTATTTGAATTATGACTAAAGTCCTGATTGATAGGCTGATTAAAAAGCATCTATAACTTTAAAATGATATCATATTTTTTGAATCTGAAACATGCGTCACATTCTATGCTTTGCATACTATAGGAAAAAAAAAATTGAATTTCATGAATTTTTGACCAAGATAAGGTGGTTAGACATACAAGTTTTTATATTTTTTAAAATTTGTAATAAAAAATCATAATTAATTATTTACTTGGAAACAAATTACAAAAAAATATGCATCACATCAGGACATGCATCCCTACTTATATCTAAAATATTATAAAAAAATATTAACATTTTATTGTGGTTAGGGTGGTCAGACATACACCTACTTCTTATTTTTTCCCTAAAATTTAAGTACTACTCCATTGAAATTTCAAATTTTCACCAAATAGATTTAAAAAAAATAAAATAAACCTAGTAGTTTAGAAACTACATTAAATTTTCTATAGATTCTATTCTTACATATTTTTGAAATATTATAGATAACTTATTCAAATTTTTACGTCAAATTGCCTAACTCTGATTTTCTAAATTTTATTGCCACTTAAGGGCCTATTTTTTCCATGATGATCCTGCACATACCCTTCGTCATCCTAGGATAAACCCTTTATTGTGGAGCATTGAAGGAACCCTGTTCTGTTGCCTAAAAACTGAAGAAGCCTTGACTGCATTAACCGAGGTACACAACGACATTTGTGGATCACACTCGAGTGGTATGAACTTGGCTAAGAAGTTGTTGAGAACCAAATACTACTGGCCCACAATGGAGCGGAATGCACATGACTTCGTCAGAAGATGTTTGCAGTGCCAGCAGCACAGGGACCTTATCCATGCACCAGCTCAGGAATTTCATCCTATTGTTACACCTTGGCCCTTTTCACAGTGGGGGCTTGATCTCATCGAAAAAATCACCCCCACCTCATCCAATGGCCACAAATTCATCATCACCGCCACATAGTAATTTACAAAGTGGGTCGAAGCCATTCCCATGACCTACATATTGGGAAAGCAGATATCCAAGTTCATCCTAAACTACCTCATTTGTCGATACGGTGTACCCTAAGCTATTATCTCAGATAATGAGACATCTTTCAAAAATCAGGATGTTTGTGACTTATGTGAAAAATTCAATATCCAACGTCGCTTTTCCACTCCATACTATCCCCAAGGAAATGACCAAGCAAAAGCTACCAACAAAACCATCTTGAAAATCCTTAATAAAATAGTCAATGACGTTGGTCGTGACTGGCATCTGCAGCTAAATCTCGTCTTATGGGCCTATCACACCAGCATTCATACACCAATAGGTGCCACCCCATTCTCCCTTTTCTATGAATCAAAATCCATCTTACCCATTGAGATCGAGCTCCCGTCCCTGAGAATATCATTGCAAAATATCATCACAGATGAAAAATATAGGGTCTCAGGATTGAATGAGCTGGAGTTACTCGATAAACGGTGTATGGATGCCCTAAACCATCTACAGGTGTATCAAAAATGACTTAAGTAGAGTTATAATAAGAAGATCAAGAGGCAAACCTTCCAAGTCGGAAAACTTGTGTTGAAGGAGAATTAGAAGAACGTGCCAAACCTAGAAAGCAAAGGAATTTTTGAGCCCAATTCGATGGGACCTTTCATCATCACAACAAGCTATAAATCAGGGGCATATCAGTTATCAACACTAGAAGGCGAACCTCTGCAAGAGCCCATGAACAACTCCAATCTCAAAAAGTTTTATGCCTAAAATCTTTCAAGGTATAGAACCAAAAATACAAAAAATCAGAAAATGTCCTGAAAAAAATGGTCACTGTAATGAAAACCTGGTAAATAGGCATCTTGGTGACAACAAAAAAATCAAAAAATACAAAAATCAGAAAAAATCAGAAAAAAGATTGAAAACAGTAAAGAAAAAAGAAAAAAACCGTCCTCTAGTGAAAACCACTTTGATGGCGCTTTGGACAAGTACCTTGGCGAAAACCTAGCAAATAGGCGTTAAACATAAATAAAGAACTCTCCATCCACTACGATCTTCGTGGCTTAATTTACACACTCACTTATCCATTACATTCCATTTATCCTTCCATCATCCATCCATGTCTGTATCATAACTTGATCTTGTGTTCATATCAGGATCCACCCTAGTACTGCTTGGCATATTCCTAAGGTCAGTTTGTCCTGCCTTTATTGAAGTATTCTATTGCATCACATTGGGGGCATATTCCTGTACTTGCATCGGATCAAATTTGTGTATATTCTTGTGATCTTCCTTAAAGTCAAAAATCCAAAAACATTCAAAAAAATCCATCAAAAATAAAAAACATCAGAAAATCATAAAATCCAAAAACATCCAAATCATATCAAAATCCAAAACATGTCAAAAACCTCAAAAAATAAAAAGTAGAGTCATCCAACCGAACTACATCATCTCTGAGCTTGAACATAGGCAAGGTTGATCTTTGATCATCCCCCGAGACATTTTAGGTCAGTCCTTTAGGCGTCTATCTCATCATTGAGTCAAGTCAATTATTAGTCAAACTATGTGGTCTCTACATGTATAATATAGGCAAGACTAATCTATTGATCAGCTCCCAAGACCCCTAGGATAGGTCTTTAAGTTAGTCTCTTTGTCATAAATATCAAAAATACCAAAAATTTGAAAATTTTCAAAAAAAACACCAAAAAAATATCTAAATATTTGAAAAAACTTAAAATGGTGCATTTGTCTCATCTCACTTTTACCCACAATAATCATCACTCATAATAAATCAATTTTCATTTTCATCCTTTGGTAAATCAGTCGAAAGAAAGTCTAACAGGTTTAAATGTAAAATCTCAATCGTCAAAGTCTCAAGTCTAGGTAAGTAAGTCAGCAAGTTGGTCAACTCTTGGTATCAATAGCTTATCATCTAATCAACCTCATCATCACCTGATCACAACATGTCCTATGATGCATCCTTCCTGCGATGGATATCACCATCAGGCATCACCGTAGTTTAGTCTTGGCCAGCAGTACGAAGAAAATTAGCTTGTTTGTTTACTTTATCTTTTCTTTGGATTTATCTTATTGCACTCATTCCAATGACCTCTCGATGATGTCTAAATATAAAGATTTAGAGAGAAAGGAATGGGACAACGATCATAATCTTTTTATTTGTTGTGCTTGTTGGATATTCTTGTAAAATAACTTCGTCATGCATGCTTTGTTTTGTTTGTAGGGATGGTGTTCTAGATGTCTTGTTGACCACATAAGAAGGCTTTCTTTCCTATGTTTTGGTTTGAGATGTTTAGAATATCTGAACTGCACTCTCAATAAGGTTTCGTATGTCAGGTGTGAACAAGAGTATTCCTATTTGATTGTCAAGTCAAAGTCCATCACACTAGGTGTAACACCATCCTAGTTGTTTATACCTTGATGCACCGCACCTATGTGTGGTATCAAACATAAGGGTGATCCCACAATACTGGTTTACAATTTTTGGGCAAACTAGACACTGAACTAATTTTTTTTAGGTAAATCTTGACTTTCGGGCTCCTAGAGCGACTAAACCGTGAGGAATTTGAAGATGATGAAAACTAGTGATTTGTGATGTCTTGTTTATAAATTCTAAATTATTTTTTTTCATTTTTTTGGAATCAAATTGCACTTATTTTTCCATCTCCTTCAAAAACTAGTTTTTTATTTAAAAACAACATTTTTAAAGAGTGACACTCACCGTATACAACATAAATTTTTTGGTATGAAGGATAATTTTTTTTTTTTTGAATTTAGATTTGTAACTACGCTATCTAGCACTTTCATTTGGTTTTATAGTGTTTTATTGAATATTTTTTCCTTAATCAAGTTTCGAAGTCAAACCAATTACAATTCAAACATAGGCGGACCATATACGACATAAATTTTTCTATATGTATCAAAATTCAAATTTTTTTTTTAATGGATCAAGGACATCAATACCCAACCCGAACATATGTTTTAAAATTTTATTTTGATAATCTGCTATTTTTCCACATGTGCAGAACAAAGAACTTGATTTTCGGTGGAAAACCTATGTTTATTAAAACTAAAAAAACACATACATAATAAAACCAAAACATATTTAAATTATATTCGTTGGATAGCTCGTTCTAAGGACTACCATCTTCTAGTTGGGTCTATGAAGTCTCCTCCTTTTCATCCTCAACCCAAGTTTTGAAGGGTGAAAATCTAGAGCCTTTCTGTGTCGAAGGGTGGGAAGGTGGGAAAACAGGGTTTGAGCGAACCTAATGGGTTCGCTCGAACCCCCTTTCCACAATGGGAAACATAGGTTCCCACATGCAAAGGGGTTCACTCGAACCCTGGTTCGGGTGATCGAGCGAACTCCTTTTGTGTTTTTTTGAACCTTGAGTTTGCTCGAACCCCTGAAAATGATTTTTTTTGCATGGGTGAGTTTTTTTGGAAGTTTTCCTTCCTCACTCGAATTGTAAACCACTTTGGTGGGTTCACCCATAAAGAATTTTATTCTCTTTATCTCTCCCATCCTTGGATAAACAATACATGTCAGCATCATTCATCATTATATTTGATGGAATTGTGGGACCCCTTCATTGTCTTGGATTCAAGGGTTGATCCCTCTCATTGTTCTATCCTCTTTCACGCTAACATAGTATCATTTCATCAATGCATCCATCTTGCATCCGCACTCTCATCCTGCATAATCACGTCATATCATCAAACATCATGCATCTCACATGCATTGCATAATCATTTAAGTTTTTTAAGATAAAATAGATTTGTTATTCTAAGCATCTTAAAAACATCTCATTTGCATCATCATTATCATATAGATCTGTTAGCCTACATATCCATACATCCATTTTCAACCTCTTTGTCGCGAGATCGATCCTCAAATTGAAATTCTCTCTCAATATCTTGAGGGGGCAATGTACCAACATACTTATTTCCGCTGGGGCATCTGAAAAATTCAGATTTTTTTTTAATTTTCGATCTTGGTGGCATCATTCTTTGAACCAATGCAATAAGTACATTGCTTCAAAAAAGGGCAAAATGTAGACATGCAAAATTAACAATCACACATCTAATATTCTTCAGTGTTCATCTTTTAATTAAATGAATCAATTTTATTTAATTAAATCATAAATCAATCCTAAAATCCCCCTTTAATTAAATAAATCAATCTTATTTAATTAACTTCTAAAAATTCTTCATTTAATTAAATTAATCAGATTTATTTAATTGAAATCACTAACATTATCCTCTTTTAATTAAATTAAATTTTTATTTAAACCAAATCTAAAATCATTTTCTTCTCATTTGATTTAAACAAATCCAAAAATCTAAATCAAATGTCATGTCTACTAATCATTAGCTTAATTAATCAAATCCTTGATTTAAACTAAGTCTAATCCAGGTCCCATCCTCTAGTTTTTCCCACTTGCACAATAAATCATTTATTTTTTATTTATTAAAACTCGATTTTTCTCACAAAGCATATTCTCAAGGAATATTCCCTCATTAACTCCATTTGTTTGACTTTTTTGTCCAAAAAAATTTCCCCCCCAAAACTCTCAACCATATGCATTTAATATTATTTTCAAATTTCAAATTTCAACTAATGACATATATGAGCACATTCATCAAAACTTGCACATCCTTGGCCCATTCACATGATGATAAGTGGCTTCTTCCTATTGGTTGGGTTTTTATCCCACATTCATCCCTTTTGCCTCTTCTCTCATCAAATTCTTCTATAAATTCAAAAGTTTTTCTCCTTCATTTCCATCTACAATTGGAGAATTCTTACTATAGGCATTTGAGTTCATCTTGCATCTCTTTGTCTATCATCATCTCAAGGCTTAGCAAGGATTCAGAAATGACTCTTTTACATATCAAGGGTGCACCAATCCAATATGGAATAGGTATCCACCATTCGTTTTATTCTTTCAATTAGTTTAGTTTGTTATTTTGTTTATCAAGCATGTTGGAGTATTTCATAGGGATGTTGATTATTTTCTTTGTTTCTAAAATACTAACCATGCTAAGAGTGTGTGTGTTCAAGGTTTTAGCAGTTTGAAAATTTTGACATCTATAAGAGGAAGCCATTGTTGTCTGGAATATTTCCTTGAAGCTGTGGAGGAGGCTCTACACCAGATCCTCAAATACTCAAGAAGCGTTGGTTTACAGGCTCTTTCCTTTATTTTGTTTTGTTAAGTTTTAATGAAAAGGTTTCTAGATTACAATTCTTTGTGAAAAGATTATCTGGTGTGAGAAATATTGTATTGCCATAGTTAAATTCTCCGTAAATAATTTCTTTGATCTGTAGAGGCAATTTTTTTCTGTAAGTGAAATCATTTGTGGAAAACCTTAGGTAATGGTTTACAGGTAGTATAAGGAAATTAGAGAAACCTAGAAAGAGATATTTAAGGATATGGAAATAAAAACTCCTCTAGAAGAAATTTCAATTTTTCTGTAGGAAGAAGATTTCCTATAAGTGGTTTTTCTTGGGAAAAAATTCTTTTATCATTATTCTTCAAGATTTGTTTTCCTTTGTGTTTAAATTAGAAAATTTTAACTGTAGAAGATCCTCTATGAAAGTTGATTCTCTGTAATACCTGTAAAACTTTGTCTGTAGAATTCTCTTTGTGAATTTGGTTTGCCGAGTTATTTGTAAAAATTCTTCTCTCTATTTAAAAAAAATAAAATGAATAAATACCTATAGATGATCTTTTTGGGAAAAATTTCCCCAATTGAATTATTGATTGAAATTTCTTAAATATATATATAATATATATATACATATGTGAATATATATATATATAATATATATACATCCACATACATATATAGCATATATATATTATTTATGAAATAAATGTTATTAATATACTGTAAAAAATGCCGAATGGTCGTCCGTACGACATGTTTTCGAAGAAGCGTAGATTTTTCGTATCCATTTTATGGAAGTTTTAACTCTACTATGGGGAGCCGACAACTACCCCAGCCGACCCCCATTAGTGGGGATCCGACTATGCAAGCAGTCGACGCTCCCATTAATGGGAGCCAACTATGGTAAACAGCCGATGCCCCATCCTATACTACCACTGGCCTTTGTAAGGTGCGAACGAAGGTTAAGCCTATCACTTATCATTTCGGTTAATTAAATTTGTAATATTTCCTCTGCCTTTGTGTAATGGGATTTCAATTTAGTTCATATATATAATATTCGATATAAAATATATATATATATATATATTTGGAATATATATTTAATGCACATATATATATATATATATAGAGTATATATGTAATTATATATGTATATATAATTACGTATATATTCAATGTATATATATTTAAATATATATATTTTAATTAAATTTATTTAAAATTGGTTGCATTCTTATATGCTTAAGTAGGGAAATTGGGTGAGTTAACCTTTCAGTGAATTTTTCAATTGCTTTTAAAATTAATCGACAAATTTGTTTATTTGTTAAATTTAGTATTTCCCTTCTCTGTATCTGAAGAGGCTTTTAGTTTATTTTAGTTAAGTTTTCTATTAGGGCAATTGTTTTTATGTGAATTCATTTTGAAAGGGAAATAGATTTAGTATATTCAAAAGTAGTGTATTTCTTTTATAATTGTCTTTCTTGTTATTTCCTCTATATTATGGTTTAGGGAAGTTGGTTTAGAATTATTTAAGATTTTCAGTAGTAAAAGGGAAATGGGAGTTGTGTTTTACTTTGAGTCAACCTAGTATTTAAAATATTTGAATTAGATAAAAAAAAATTATAAATAGGTCTATGCATTTAATGCATGTTTAGATAATTTAAAAGAAATAATTTTGGTGAGGGAATATGATTTATGAATAGATGAAAACGGTAAATTGATTTAAGTGAGAAGAATCGATTTCTGTATTGTTGAAAATGAAAATTGATTTAAGTCGGATGATTTGGGAAAGTGCATTATTGGAAATCTTGTATTGAAGTTGGATTTAGTAGATCCGAAGGATAGATTTATTCTAGTTTAAATTGCTTTAAGAATGTGATTTCTTCAGTAGTGTTTTGGGGTAATTGAATAGAAGTGTTTGTTGAGGTTTAGTATGTCTTCTAGTAGAGGTGTGTTAATGTTTGGGGTTGTATTTTATAGTCTTGCCTTTTGTGATTCCCTTGGGTAGGGTGTTCCATTTTCAGTGAGTCACCCGATTTCTATGAACGGGAATGGTCTACCTCCTTTGTATGGAGTGGTTTTGGTTATTTGTTTCCTCCTTAGTTTGGAGTGGTTGTGTTCCATGTGTTGTCAGTAGGAGAGTGAATCTCGATGGGGGTCGGGATCGATGAAGATCTGTCAGGTAACTCATGTATCTTTGTGGTGACACTTCTCCTAGGTCAGCTCTATGTTAGTTTTGTGAGTAAAGTATTGTGTAACATTGGAAGCAATTGATGTGACCTTGTGAAATTGTTTGGTTCATGTATTTGGTTGAGTCAGTATGAGTCAACCTATGTCTAGAGGTAGTAGGTTTGGCCATGTATTCTTGTTATTATCTCCTAGCACGAGGGGTGGGCCTATAGGCACCACTTGGTTGGGAGGAGCATGCACCCTACGCCGTTGGGTCCCCCTTGATTTTTAGTTCGTGATGGCGAGATTTCCAGTTGGAGAGCTCGTGGTTTCCAATTTATATTTCATGTTTTGTAATTATTTTAGTTGGTCCTTGTAATTATTACCCCTCAGTTGTATTTGAGGTGGATGATTGTATTATGTAATCACATTTTGATGTATTGCCTCATTCGGGGAATGAGTGACGTAATCTTATTTGTTAAGTTAATGTTTTATGGAATCGTGTTTTATTTCTTATTGTTATAATGTTATTTACATGTATGGAATGTATGAGCATTTAGTTCCCTAAGTAGTTATAATGCTATGGATGTATTTATGGTGCATGTATAGATTTAAAAGTAACCTTAGTCTCGTAGTCTTAGAGGTTGTTGGCAATATGAAGTGAACTTGCATGTTTAATATACTTTAAATAAATAAATAAATTGTGTGTTTGAATAGTTAATTGCAACTTCCTCTAGGATTACGTGGCAGGGCATTACAACACTAGCTTATAAATAAAGACACACTAAACCACATATACAATTTTTTTTGGCAAGTTGAATCCATAACTATGATTGATTGAATTGACCTAGAACTGATCCAAACCACTTTTATGAAAGACCTTACCTAACCTAAACTTTGACTTACTTGAATGACTCATCTAAAATTAGAATAACTTATAAAGAAAGACCTAGCAAACCATCTATACAATTTTATTTGCAAGTTCAATTCATAAATATGATTGATTAAACTGATCTAATATTGAACCAGACCATTTTTATGAAAAACCATAACTAAC
This sequence comes from Sequoiadendron giganteum, assembly GCA_007115665.2. NCBI lineage: Eukaryota > Viridiplantae > Streptophyta > Pinopsida > Cupressales > Cupressaceae > Sequoiadendron > Sequoiadendron giganteum. The sequence continues at coordinate 532,094,691 of CM021107.1, read as the reverse complement.
CTAAACTTATAGATTGCTTAAATAACTCACTAAAATCACACTCACTTATAAATAAAAACCTTTCCAAATACTAAACTACATAATTTCTAAAGAACCAGGTCTCTCGTGTGCCTTATGACTCAGCTGATATGCTCACCATGCAACTCAAGCCAAGGATTGCACTCTGACTGCCGCCATTCTGCTCAGTTTCACTCATTTTACTGATTGTGTATAAAAGAAACAAAGAGGAGGGTGCGCAATAGAAAACCCATTGTTGAATGGTAGATGAGACCACGGGTTCCAACGAGAATATTTCCTCAGCTGCAATCGGTACCTATATTAGATTTGCAAATCTTTCCTTAGGTTGTGCAGTACGCCACCTGTGCTTCCCAAACATTAGCTTGAGGCAGGTAATATTGCATCCGTTCAAATTAACTGGTGATTAATTCTAGCATTTGCCACCAATCATGTTTGATTTTTATTAATATTCGTAATTATGCTAGGGAAGACAATTTTTAGAAAAAAATAATTAAGTAAATTTTAAGTATTATCATTGCCTGAGCAAATTGGGACGTCGTTAGGTACTGGCTTCACGTTTTCGAAAAGACCATGTACACAATTATTGTACGTCTCCAAGCTGCTATTTCTGGTATTTTCTGTAATCCTTCATTGCATTTCAGAAAAAAAAGAAAAGATTATTGTACGTCTCAAAAATTTATTTATATGAAACGTTGTTCAGTCACTTCTGCCAGAGAAGATTGGCCCAGTTAAATACCATTTTAACACGGCTCGCCAAGAAATACCACCACAAAAATTAAAGCAAAAGATATTCCTGGTATCAGACAATTTAAAGTGTACCCTCGGATTCATAAAATATTATACTAAAATGTTACTGGTAATCTAAGAGGAAGGAAGTTCAAGCAGTACGTTATAGGAAATTGAAGGTAAAATTTAAAAGTATTTTAACATTATATAATTAGTTAATTCTATAACCATATAAATCTATATGTTTTGATTATAAATATGAATTTTGATAATTTATTAAGTTGATCTAAATAGAAATATCTTATGCTTACTGTTATAAGTTTAGAAAATAAAATTGTATTTAATTTTATAAATTATTCAAGTTGAAATCTCAATAACTATGTTTGAAATTTGTTAATGCTTGACTATTCATGCAAAACATGATATTTTTGTTAAAAGTGTTATCAAAATTTAATGTTACAATGCTCTTACACAAATGGTATGAAATTTGATATATACTTATAGTTAGTGTGGGTGTGTAAGTGAGCATGTACATAATTGCACAATGGATATATGATGTACATGGCAGCTATAGAGATGTAGTAATATCATTCTCAACATTAAATTGTTTTCTTTAATAGTATAACACATGAAACAAAACATAAAAAATGTGGGTCCATCTTGATGAATCATTCATTGGAATACCCAAATCGATTATAAAAACATTCAAGCTGAACAAGTGACATAAATTTTTTATGCGATTGATAATATATTTTTCATATTACTATCATTTTTTCTTAGAACACTTAGTAATAGGGTTTTGTTAATCATTGTAGAATGTAACATCAATTAAATCACAAGACAACAAATCAAATCATAACTCTAAAGAAAAAGGGAGAAAACCTTCTAATAAGATATATTAACTTACGTCATATTTTTGTTGACCTAAAAATCTTTTCCACCTTATGAATTCAAGGTAAGATCATATTTTAACTTACACCTTTGCCTATTAAAAATTCTAGACACTTATATATTCAAATAATTAACCCTTGATTATAGTAAATTTTTGGTTTATGTATTTCTCATAATCCTAACTTCTTTCACATACCAAAATATTATAAGGTTTCAATTTCTTGAGAACATTACTAGATATTAGTTATCTCTAAATTTTGATTTGCAAATGTTCTAAAGGATGATTTTCATTTTATTTAATATCATTCATTGTTGTGGAAAATTTATTATATTTAAAACCCTACCAAAACTCACATTGCTCTTACATTTTTTTAGAAAATTTGTATCTTTATCTAAGAACAAGAAAAAATACCTTTACTTTAAATTGAATATCTAGTATTTCACACCTAATAATAAATCACCATAGGTTAATAACTTTCTAGATACAACAATGAATAATTCAAATTTTCATTTTATAAAATAATAATAAATCATAATTTGAACTCATTCACAAGGCAAGAGAGTTTGTGCATAACTTATTCTTTACTAAATTCTACACATAAGTTTTGTGAAGGATTTGGTAATAAGAAGTGACTCTTTCAATTTAAAAAACTTTGAAAGAGAACCCTTTTTTTCCATGTTTTGTTGAGTATCTATACTCTCTTCTTAGAATCAATATTTAAAAATAGGTAAGTAGGATTTTTTTGGAATTTAATTAAAAGTTTCTTAGTGTTTTTCCACACAACGTATTGGAAATAGTACGATACCACGACATCCCATGAGGTCACATTCATGTGAGAAATTTTATCAAAAAAACTCACATTACTTGTCTAAGCTTTCACATTTACAATGACTAATAGTTAAATTATCACTTAAGTGTCCCATGACTAGATGAGACTAATTAATTTTTAGTTATGTGAGTTAATAATATATAATTAAATAATATTTTAAGAAATTATTGTGGAGGAGGAGTATACTCAACTCTTGAGATGATGTTGAAAACATTCTTGATATTGTCACTTAAATCTCTCTTTAGCTTTATGAATAATGTTGAATATATTTTTGATATTGTCATTGGAATCTATTTTTCTTCTTCTATTTAATTTTATTCCACCTCAATTTATTATTGTATGCTTGAAGCAAAATAAATTAAACCGAAAAAATCTCATAAACTTCCCTATTCACCTCCTTCCTTCTCTTTGGAATTTCTTATTTCTCCTCTATCCTCTCTCTTTCTTTCTAATCAAATCCCTATATCATTTATTCTTTTATGGACATCCACACCATGTACCTTGTTCTTCTAGTGGAGTCAGAGTAGTTAGAATGCATTATTTTTTCCATGGTGCCCATACCTATGCCATTAATTTTATTGTCTCCTCAACTTTACACCCCTTCATAATCTCTCTTCATTATTTCTTCTTATTAAATTTTATTTTATTTATTTTTGTTTCTATTTTACAAATTGTATTTATTAACATATCACCATCATAGGGACGTGATTGAATATTTTATGGATAAAGTCTATGGAAATTGTTTAGGACCTTACTAGGATAGGTTTTCTCTAATATGAGAACAATATGATGAGTAATGAGTATGTATGTCTTATATAAAATATCGATACATAACATTTAGTACCAATATGTAAGTTTTTAATATCTATTGATTATGACATCTAGTGTATGATGTAGTATGCTACTATTAACATGTTATTTTTTTCTATTGATTGTGAAAATGTTTCTATTACCTACTAGATGCAACTAGTTTCTTTAAATCATGTTGCTTTTTTTATCCATTATTTTTTCAATTTAGCTTCATAATAGTGCATTAATGTGAGAAATTATGCTCAACTAATAATTTTTATTCACAATTCTAGTTTTGAGATAATTATTGTAGACTTCTAATATAATTTTTTTAATTATGCAATGTATTTTCCCTTAACCATACCCTAAGAGGCTACAACGATGAGAGTTGGACTTCACTCTATTATTATATTGAAATTCATGGTTAGATTAAATTTGAGAACTAGATTCCAATGAATTCTCTACCCTCTACATAATCAGGTTTGTGTTGCTTTTTTTTTTTTGTATAACCCAATAAATCTTTTTAATATAATTCTCTATGTTTATGAGAACTAGGAGTTGATGCTTTTATTAATTCATTTCATATGTGGGTGTTACAAACAAACCTTAATAGCTCATAAAAATATATAGCTCATGTAGTGTTTCACCTTATGTTGTCTAGATGAGTTTAATTTGATTTATAAAATGGGGTAGTTCACACAAGTTGTTACAAACTATCTTGGAAATTTTATTTGATAGATTTTTAATGTTTTTCACACTTCTTATGTTGTCTAGATTTAAATATGTATTATTCCCAACAAAGATGGACTGGCCATGAATCATGGAATTTGTGGCATTCAAAATTAACAAGACTCTAATTGACTAAGATTTGAACATACACACTTTTTAGCAATCACAAAACCATTCAAATATTTAATAATATATTCATAATAACATTTGTCCATCATCTCTTGCTACTACCTATGAATAAAATGGAAATGACTTCCCAAATATATCTCTTGTGTAAATTATCTCTATAATATTATAGTTTTTACAAATACACTCTTTAAGGACATCTACATGTTGCCCTATCTCATAACAAGGATGGTGAATTACATAAACTAACTATTATCATAAAAAATGTAGGAAAATCATATTAATATTACTCTAAATTTTTAATATTTATTCGTTAGAGAAAAAATCAGACTACACTATATTATTAGGCAAAATCTTTTGTATTAAAAAAAATAGATTTATTAAAATAACTGCAGTTTCTTTAATTTTTTCAATTAGAAATAAAATGTGATTATTAAAATAATACAAATATAAATAATCATTACTACATAACACTTATTGTTATATAAAAATATGTTAAAACAAATATAAAAAGTGGCGGGTGTGCAAATTCATCTTTAGAATAGTGCTTTCGAGAAAGAAAAAGTGAACCAACCTTTGATTTGATATAGATAGGCTTTTTTAATTAAAAACTAACATAAAATTATGTTTGTTTCCTCCATTCATATGTAAAAAAAAAAAACATTTTTAATTTCTTAATAAAAGAAAAACCAATTCACTAAATGTTCTTTAGCCATCCATCAAATGAATTCTAATTAATTAATAAATATGATTAATGTACATCATGATTAGATGTTGCCTTCTCTAACCATACACATTGTTCCCTCTATCAATAACACATGTTGCTAATCTTAAGCCATGATATCAACCAAAAAGTAGGAAAAATGTTCCTAGTTTTTCTTAAAAATGGAATATTATTAATTCACATTTAAGTGGAAAAACATGATTTCTTATGAGCCATTAGATTTCATTATTAAAATAAATAAAATTGAATTCAAATATTCTCATTATCTAAAAAGACAAAAGACCTAAATTTCATGACTATATATTAATTATATTTAAATATTTTACTATAAAATCTAATTAAGCTTTTAAGAAAATTATATTGTATTAAAGAAAGATTTTAAACAAATTATTAATTTTTTTATTAAATTCTTTTATACATATTTAATTTACAAATAATATGTCTTAATATTTAAAAAAACAACTTATAAGGAATAACCATCATAATAATTTGCTGGACTGCTAGGGTGGACAACAGAGAAAAAACAGTAGGCTCAATACAAGAAAAAATCAGTCCTCCTCCATGAAATTTATTTACCTTTGTCTTTGTTTTAGCATCTCTCTCTGTCTGGATTGTCTGGATTGTCTGGATGATCTGGGCTGTGAAATTAATGTTATTTAAGCAATGGACAAGTATACCATTGAAACAGCATTTAAAAGTTCTTCACAAAACTGAAATGAGTATTTTGTAGATAAGTTTATCGTTACAATCATCCAGCTGCCAGTGAGATTACCAGACCCAGCAGATGATGATTGGGAACTTCTTTTACAGAAAAAGAGGCGGGACATGAGCCAAATTGCATACCATATTCATGAGACTGGTCCATAACAATACATTTGAATGTAGGAAACGATACAAGTAGGTGCAATATCAGGAAAGGCAGCTTCGCTCCAGAATTGATTGACGGCCATAGGTGACTTATTTGCAGCCTACCAAAATATTTTCAGATTTACTGAGGATTTCAGCTGAGGGAAATATTCTCATTTGAACTTGTTACGTCTCATCCACCACTCAGTGGGTTCTCTGTTGCGCACCCTCCCCCTCTTTGCTTCTACAAATAATCGTCCCTCTGTGTAAAAAATAAAAAGAGTGGAGGTGAGGCAGGATTGTTGCAGTTAGAGTGCGTTCCTTGGCGACAAGTAGGATTGTGAGCATACCAGCTGAGTTCATAAGACCGGCACACCGGTGCCAACATAGATGACCTTTTTGTGCAAGTTCCATTTGTAAATATGGTCAATTGAATTTGTCCAAACCACTGTTTGTATAACGAATGTTTTGACTTAAACGACTCTAAGATTTAACTTATTTAAGTAATTCATCTAAAATCACAATTAAGCTTTGATGGACCACTTCATTATGACTTTTGGAGTCGAGGTCATGTGTATGAGCAGAACTTGAACGTAAGGACCATCTACTTTTGTGAAACACAAAAGATCATAATGGATATTTTACTTAAGCAACATACTTTAAGATTTGACTTATTTAAGTGACTCATCTAAAATCACATTAAGAAAAGTCTGACTCACAGACACCACTTCGCTTGAACCAATGTCATGACCATCAACAGAACTTGCATGTAAAGACCATCCACTTTCATGAAACACGAAAGATAATAACAAATATTTTTACTTAAACAACACACTCAAAAATTTGATTTATTTAAGTGACTCATCTAAAATCACATTAAAAAAGTCCTCACTTGCACTACTTTGCTATGACTTTTGGGGCCAATGCCATGTCTATGAGCAGAATTTGGACTTAAGGGTCATCCACTTTCATGAAACACAAAAGATCATAATGAATATCTTGACTTAAACAACATACTTCAAGGTTTTACATATTTAAGTGACTCATCTAAAATCACACTAAGAAAAACCCCAACTCACACGCACTGCTTTGTTTGGGTGAACGCCATGACCATCAGTAAAACTTGCACATAAGGACCATCCATTTTCAGTAAAACTTGCACATAAAGACCATCCATTTTCGTGGAACACGAAAGATTATAACAAATATTTTGACTTAAACTACACATGCTAAAATTTGACTTATTTATATGACTCATGTAAAATCACACCAAATTCTCCAATTCATAGTGACCACTTTGCTATGAATCTTTAGACTAGAGTTATAATCATAAGTGAAACTTGCACTTAAAGACCATCCAATTTCATGTGAAACAAAAAGATTATAACCACTATTTTGAATTAAACAACACTACAAAATTTGACTCGTGTAAGAAACTCATCTAAAATCACACTAGAAAAACCCTAACTCACAAGCACCGCTTCACTATGAATAATTGGGCCGACGCCATGGCCAGCAGCGGAACCTGCAAGTAAGAGCCGTCTGTGTTGGCACTGAGCTTCTCGTGTGGCGGCGTTATGAACTCAACTGATATGCTCACCATACCACTCAAGCCCAACATTGCGCTCTGACTGCCGCCATTCTGCTTAGCTTCACTCATTTTACTGATTGCGCAGAGAGAGGATTATTTATAAAAGCAACAAAGAGGAGGGTGCGCAACAGAATACCCGTTGTTCAGGGGTAGATGAGATCACGGGTTCACACGAGAATATTTCGTCAGCTGGAATCTGTAGTAGATCTGAAAATCTTTCCTTAGATTGTGGAGTACGTTACCTATGCTTCCCAAATTTTAGCTTGTTAGTTGTTACCCGTGGTAGGTAATTGCATTCGATCAAATTTAATTTGGTGATTAATTCTTGCATTTGCCACCAATCATATGTGATTTTTAATATTGTAATTATGCGTGCCAAGACAAATGTTTAAAAATTTATAATTAAATAAATTTTAAGCGTTGTCATTGCCTGAGCAAACTGGTTGTGACTGGCTTCACGTTTTCGAAAGAGACCATCAACAAAATTATTGTACGTTTTATTTTTATGAGACGTTGTTCAGTCACTTCTGCCAGAAAAGACTGCTCATTAGAATACCATTTAAATGCGACTCGCCACTAAGTACCACTGCAAAAAAAAATGATTGTAACAAACAATTTAAATAGTACCCTAGGATTCATAAAATATTATACTAAAATGTTATTGGTGACCAAAAAGGAAAGAAAGACAACTAACATGTTGACTTTATGATCAGATATAAAATGAAAAGTTCATTCATGGGGATTATTGTATTAGGGGAGAGGAGCCGAAACGTAAGCACCGAAAACCGCACGGTCCATTTGACAGGCCACGTGGACCAATAGCATTTAAAAAAAAAAAACTCATTGGAGAAAAACATAAATTAAACAATAAATAATTATTTTAATTGTTTTTTAAAATATTTTGCCACGTGGAAGGTCCAACTTTGTCGACGCGTCGAAAAAAACGGAAAAAAGACCCGTCGACTGATACAGACGCACCTCGGGTGCCACTACCTGTGTGGCTCGACATCCGAAGGTGACAGCCTTGCCACGTCAACTCCTCCCAGTCCACCACCCTAACAATCCACTACTGAGCATTTATCACTTGCCGCCACTTCCTATTCCTATCCACTGTCCGAAATAAATGTTGCCACCTCTCGTAAGCTCCACGCCACCCCGCGTTTATTCTGAAGCGAACTGAATTGAATGCTCCCAATGCCTCGCTCTTCTCGCCATTCAACCAGCCTTTCATTTTCCAGAGGAAACATTCCATCTTCAGTTCTTCGCCAATACTTGCTCGTTTTGTCGTCTGCAACCTTCGCACTCTCATCACAACCTACAATGCTCGGAGACCATATACTGTTTGAGTAAAAGCCGATACGGAGACGGGTAGACGGCACTTACTGAACCTCGCCAGCAGCTCCACTTCTACCATGCAAGCAACGAACGGGTTCCTCGTTGCCATGAACAGGTTCCTCGCCGCCATGAAGGTCACCGCAAGCAACAAAGGGGTTCGTCGCGTGTTCAACCCAGGTGAGCTTGCTCACTAAGGCTGGCCATTGTTCTTCTATTTGTGTTTGGTTTGCAATTTCGCTTTGTTTTATATGTTTTTTGATGTTGCAGATTTCGTTTATTTTGTTGAAGTTGAGTGTTTATGAACACTGCATTATTTGTATTCATAAACACACTAAATCTTTGGAAATTAATCTTTTGTTCAAGCATCTCTCTGTTTATATTAAATATATTAATGCAGTTGGTTGTTTTCTTCTTTCGACATGTAATAATTCAAGTTGTTTATATGGGTTTTGCTCTGTAGGGTTTATATTGCAAATATTACGCTCATATTTACCTCATTTCTCTTTTAGTAGGGTTTATTTTGAGAATATAGCACGCATAGTTTACCATTTATGTTTCGGTAGGGTTTATTTTGCAAGTTTTATAGTCATAGTTTTGGGTTATCCTATTCTCATAGGATTTGCATTGACATTGACTTTGCAAATCGTATTCTCACAGGTTCTGCATTATCATTCACTCTGCTTAGCATAATCTCATAGGTTTTGCATTATCATTCACTCGGCTTGTCGTTTTCTCATAGGTTCTGCATTATGATTCACTCTGCTTCTCGTATTCTCAAACGTTCTGCATTATCATTGACTCTGCTTAGCATAATCTCACAGGTTCTGCATTATCATTCACTATGCTTATCGTTTTCTCATAAGTTCTGCATTATCATTCACTCTGCTTCTCGTATTCTCATACGTTCTGCCTTATCAGTGACTCTACTTAGCATAATCTCACAGGTTCTGCATTATCATTCACTCTGCTAATCGTTTTCTCATAGGTTCTGCATTATCATTCACTCTGCTTCTCGTATTCTCATACGTTCTACCTTATCAGTGACTCTACTTAGCATAATCTCACAGGTTCTGCATTATCATTCACTCTACTTATCGTTTTCTCATAGGTTCTGCATTATCATTCACTCTGCTTCTCGTATTCTCATACGTTCTGCATGTGACTAGGTATATGTTTATGTGTATGCGACTAGGTGTATGTCTAGGTCTTTGTGTATGTGACTATGTGTATGTTTATGTGTATGTGACTATGTGTATGTGACTATGTGTATGTGTATGTCTATTTGTATGTGTATGTGTATGTGACTGTGCATGTGACTTGGTGTATGTTTATGTGTATGTGACTAGGTGTATGTCTAGGTCTTTGTGTATGTTTATGTGTATGTCTATTTGTATGTGTATGTGTATGTGACTATGTGTATGTGTATGTCTATGTGTATGTCTATATGTATGTCTATGTCTATGTGACTATGTGTATGTTTATGTGTATGTGACTATGTGTATGTCTATGTCTTTGTGTATGTGACTATGTGTATGTTTATGTGTATGTGACTATGTATATGTCTATGTGTATGTTTATGTGTATGTGTCTATGTCTATGTCTATGTCTATGTGACTATGTGTATGTTTATGTGTATGTGACTATGTGTATGTCTTTGTCTTTGTGTATGTGACTATGTGTATGTTTATGTGTATGTGACTATGTCTAGGTCTATGTCTATGTCTATGTCTATGTGTATGTGTCTATGTCTATGTGACTATGTGTATGTGACTATGTGTATCTGTATGTCTTTGTATATGTGACTATGTGTATGTTTATGTGTCTATGTCTATGTCTATGTCTATGTGTCTATGTGTATGTCTATGTTTATATGACTATGTGTATGTTTATGTGTATGTGACTATGTGTATGTCTATGTCTTTGTGTATGTGACTATGTATATGTTTATGTGTATGTGTATGTCTATGTCATTGCTATTTACACCTCTGCCAAACCTCCATCATATGCAATACCTACAATGGAACACTTCAAGAACTCCATTGAATTGCAAGTCAATGTCCTTTTAGTATCCATTCTGTTTTTCCTCTTTAGTGCAACTATTGTTCCCCCATCTATGTTTGTTTAACATTCTTATTATTCAAATTGATAGGAAGAATGAACATCATTTATACATGATCAAAGTATATTTTATCCATTGAATGAGACTCATCCTTATTCAATATGTTCTTCTTGATAGCTCTGTTCTTCTTGATAGCTCTTACTCTTACAAGTATAACATTGTTTTTTCAGTTTGTATCATTCAATTATTTTTGAGTATGATTTCTTCATGCCATACTATAACATGCAATTTTTGTTTCCTTGCAAACCTGTCCTTCATCACCTTAGGATATAAGATTTACAATTGTGGACTTATGGTGAAATAAGTCTAATCTGCCTAAGATATACCAAACTACTATTCATGATGGCATTAATGGTTTCTCTGTTCATCAGTTACACTCAATCTTGCATGTATGATTTTGTTCTTACACTTTTTATCAATATTTGATATGTATATGTATATGCATATGCAGTATATGCATATGTATGTGCATACATATACATATGCAATTGTATATACATATATGCATATGTACATGTATATGTATATATGCATATGCAAACAAAAAATGAAGTTGTTTTAGATGTAGAGTGGAGCGAATGGATGGAACATGCATAATTTGAAAGAAGAACACCATTAAACTCTCCCTTAAGCTATGCACTGTACCTTCCATTCATTACACTCTCCATTCAAACTGCATTGCATATGCATATATATGTTTACATATACATATGCATATATGTATATGTGTATATATACAACCTAATTGGATGTAAGTTTTGTTTGTTGTTCAATTAAAGTGACTGTAAATATCGGCCCCTCTCCCTTACAGCTAACTATGATGATGGTTGACTCCTACTTATGCTATAACCATTTCTCATATAGATACTGAAATATAATTTCATACAACATTATCAAATGTATATATAACTTCAAATTGATAGCAAGAATGAACATCATTTATACATGATCAAAGTATATTTTATCCATTGAATCAGACTCATCCTTATTCATGCCTTGGGTATCCCAGTTTAGATTAAACATTATAACATGTGTTAATGATAGTCTCATCCAATCTCTTATTCTCACCTAAAATTCATTATCACAATCAACCAACTAATCCTCTACCTCAGGTACATAGTGAAAACAATATCCTAACTACAAAAAATAAGAAACTATTTGATGTCAAAGGGGAAGCAAAACTCAAATAATTGTCTAGCTTATATTACATCATATCTCTTTTCAATATGTTTTGCATTATCATTCACTCTACTTATCGTAATCTCATAGGTTATGCATTATCATTCACTCTCCTTATTGTTTTCTCATAGGTTTTGCATTATCATTGATTCTGATTTTGGGTAATGCTCCATCAATTTTATATCTAATTTATGTTTGATGTGATCAAGCCTATCTATGGATGAATTTAACCTTACGTTGTGGAGGACCAGCGTATAGGAGTGGGCCCCAACGAGCGCATGTCCCATTGCACATTACGCCCCCCGCTTACGTATTAGGGGAGAGGAGCCGATACGTATGCGCCCAAAATCACACTGTCCACATGGCAGGCCACGTGGACCAATAACATTTAAATGAAAAAAAAACCCATATCCTTCAATAAGTCTGTAATGCAAATGTTTCTATCTTTTCTTAGGTGCCATTGGTTATTTTGGGGGTGTTATCTTTTGCATAGGTTATTTTCCATCATATTAGTCATCCAATTATTGTACCTTAATTTTGTGTCTTGGAAATATATGGGGGCTGTTCTATTTTTTTTAGGTTCTGCTTCATCAACATAGACATAGACAAATACATAGGCATAGACATATACATAGACAGATAGATAGACATATACATACACATATACATAGACATATGGATATGTATATCAGATATAAAATGCACACATAATTGTAATTATTTTGAAACAAAACAATTACATGCTGGCAGCCAAACATGATGAAGTGTATCCAACTTGTATATGCTTAAGGTCTTTGCATCTTACTTATATATATATATATATAGACATATTCATATGCATATACATATGTTTATGTTTATGTATATGTTTATGTATATGTTTATAGATTACCATAGCTTTGTATTTGAATCTGTATATGTTTATGTCTATGTATGTGTGTATGTAAATCTATGTATATGTGTAAATAAATCTATGAATATGTGTATGTTTATGTCTATGTAAATCTGTATGGATATGTAAATATGTATATGTGTATGTCTATGTCTATGTCTATGTCTATGTCTATGTGTATGTATATGTATATGTGTATGTCTATGTGTATGTGTATGTCTATGTTTGTGTGTATGTGTATGGATATGTGTATGTCTATGACTATGTGTATGTGTATGTCTATGTGTATGTCTATGTTTATGTGTATGTGTATGTGTATGTCTATATTTATGTCTATATGTAAATATGTATTTGTATATGTAAATGTGTATGTGTGAACGTGTATGTCTATATGTAAATGTGTGTGTGTATAGATGTGTGAAGAGGTCTTAAGTGGACAACCTTGCCACGTCTATTTCTCTCAGTCAGCCACCCTAACAATCCACTGCGTCGCATTTATCACTCGCTGCCTCTTCCTATACTTCTCTACAGTCGTGTTTAATTCACTTATGTGTATGTGTATGTGTATGTGTATGTATATGTCTATATTCATAAATTCAAACCGTCAACAATTGTATCTTTTATATGTGCCATTTATTAATTTGGGGGTGTCAACTTTATATGGTGTGCACCTATACGCCGGTCCTCCACAACGTAAAAAAAAATTCATCCATAGATAGGCTTGATCACATCAAACATATCTCAGATATAAAATGCACACAAGTTAGCATTAATTTAAACAAGGTGCCAACTCAACAACTTTGAAACCCATCTGACCCATCTTTGACCGATTGGCGAACCCATTACAAGATTGTTTCCTGTCGTAGCATAACCAAACCAACACGCAAATGCATTCGCCTGTCCCGTCTACCATGAGATCTACAACACGTATCAGCTTCAATCTGTCCCATCTTGCCAAGCAGGGTGCGCACTTATTGGAGCCAAACGCAAATATCCCACCGGCATCCATTTAACACTCCTGTAAGGCCGCCATTATTCAAAACAAAAGCATGGAAACAATTTCAAAGAATCCACCAAACCAATCAAGTCAAGAATTAAAGGCTGAAATCAATCAAATCTTCAATTCATACGAAATAGAACTCAAATTCAAAAGAGGACAGCAAGTTATTTCACCACACCAAACAACCATCAATCGAATTCAAATAATTCCCAATTCAAATAGCCGTGAAAACCTTCAAGTATTCACATGTATTACCATAGATCAATATTGAGCACTAAAGCTTTCTTACAACATGTATTTAGGGGACCTGGTTTTCCCAAGGCCTTTCATGCTTGCCTATGTAGCACTTCACATAGATTACCATAGCTTTGTATTTGAATGACTTAGGGGACTTAGTTTTTTGAAGGCTCGTCATGGTTCCCTATGCAACACTTCACAATTCGAATGGAGTTGTGGACCCGTGCAGCATAGGTTGCCATCAAATGAACGTTCATAAAATCAAGTCTCCCTAAAACATGTCTCTATTGCTTAGTTGATTGAAATGATGAAGCATAACCTATATGTATATTTGTATGTCTATGTTTTATGTATATACATGTGTGGCCTAGGTAGCACTTCACATAGGTGTCCATAGCTTTGTATTTAAACGACTTAGGGGACTTGGTTTTTTGAAGGCTCGTCATGGTTCCCTATGCAACACTTCACAATTCAAATGGAGTTGTGGACCCGTGCAGCATAATTTGCCATCAAACGAGCGTTCATAAAATCAAGTCCCCTAAAACATGTCTCTATTGCTTAGTTGATTGAAATGATGAAGCATAACCTATATGTATATTTGTATGTCTATGCTTTATGTATATACATGTGTGGCCTATGTAGCACTTCACATAGGTGTCCATAGCTTTGTATTTAAACGACTTAGGGGACTTGGTTTTGTGAAGGTTTCTCATGGTTACCTATGCAACACTTCACAATTCAAATGGAGTTGTGGACCCGTGCAGCATAGGTTGCCATCACCTATGAAAAATTTAACACCCCCAAATTCATCAATGGCACCTGAAAAAGATAGAATAGTTGCACGACTTAATTGTATACAAATATGTATATGTGTATATAGATATGTATATGTATGCATATACATATACATATCTATATACATATGCATATGTATATACATATGTATATGTATGTGTATGCATATATATATACATATACAATATATGTATGTGGATGTATGCATATATATATGTGCATATGTATATGTATATGTATATGGAACCTGTTCATGGCGGCGAGGAACCCGTTCGTTGCTTGCATGGCGGAAGTGGAGTTGTTGGTGACGTTCGGTAATTGGCGTCTACCCATCTCCATATCGGCTTCTACCCAAACAAGATATGGTATCTGAGCATTGCAGGTTTTCGTGAGATGGCGAAGGTTGCAGACGACGAAACAAGCAGGTACCAGCGAGCAAGTGAAGACGGAATGTTTACTCAGAAAAATGAAAGGCTGGTTGAATGGTGAGAAGAGCGAGGCACTAGGAGCATTCAATGCAGTTCGTTTTGGAATAAACGCATATGTATGTAGATATGTATTTGCATATGCATATGTATATGTATATAGATATGTATATGCATATGCATATACATATCTATATACATATACATATGCATATGCAAATACATATCTACATACATATACATATACATATAAGTATGTATATGCATATGCATATGTATGCATATACATATGCATATGTCTATGTATATGTATGCATATGCATATACATACTTATATGTATATGTATATGTATGTAGATATGTATTTGCATATGCATATGTATATGTATATAGATATGTATATGCATATGCATATGCATATGCATATGTATAGGTTGGTTGCAATAAAATTGCGGGGTGGCATGGAGCTTAGGAGAGGTGACATCATTTATTTCAGATAGTGGATAGGAATAGGAAGTGGCGGCGAGTGATAAATGCTCGGTAGTGGATTGTTATGGTGGCGGACTGGGAGGAGTTGACGTGGCAAGGCTGTCATCTTCGGACGTCAAGCCACATAGGTAGTGGCACCCGAGGTGCGTCTATATTGGTCGACAAGTCTTTTTTCCATTTTTTTCGACGCGTGGACAAAGTTGGACCTTCCACGTGGCAAAATATTTGGAAAAAGGAATCGAAAATGATAAAATGTCAATGAAGAAGCAAACATTTGAAACAAAAACAATGACACATTGCAAATTACATAGAACACACATTGCAATATGATCCTAATACATTGTAAATCAAAACAAAAACGATGCATTTGTAATTCTCATATATTTAAAAATGTCAACGAAGAAGCATACATTGCAAATTACATACAACACTTTTTCGAATCTGATCAAATTACTTCACAAAATAAAACAATAACGATCAATCTGTACTTATCAAAAAATTACAACTGTCCACAATTTCAGTGCATTTGTAAATATCAATACTTCTAAAGTCTATGAAACTAGCATTTGTAATCTAGCTGTTGTTGTTGTGAAAAGGATCTTGGTTGGTTGAGGTGCCAATTGCCATGTTCTCGTCCCCTTCCAGTCGACGGGGATTGCTACATACATGAGTGGGACTTGGAGTGGTAAATTGGGTGCAAGTGACATGTGTTGGGGGCAGTGGTGAAGACATTTGTACATCCCAAGTGCCAAATTGATATAGATATTGACTGCCCCTAAAGTCAGATTGGGAGAGGCTTGAATAATTCATTGTTGTGGAGAACTGAGGGATATTAATGTTGAGAATATCACGGAAGACTCCATTACTTTGAGACAATGGATTAGAAGTGTTCCTTAACTACCTCTCTCTTTGTAAAGCCCTATGTGCCTCCTCAATCTCTTTTTCCTTTTGGTCCTATTCCTTGTGAAGCCTCTCTTGCTCCTTTTTTGCATCTCTATCCTTTTTTTGTTGTAATTTTTGTTGCTCTTTTTCTTTTTGCAGTATGTCCTTCTCAATTTTGGCATTCTCCTTCAACTCCGTTGCCACAATTCTTGCTTCCCTTTTCTTTGCATTCTATTGTCTCTCTCTTGCTTTTATCTCCTCCACCTCTTTCTTCCTTTGCTCTTGCTCCATTAACAGCCTCATGTAGTCATTTGTTGTCAACAATTGAGACTGTCTACTGATCCGAATTCCACCTGCTTTGGATTTCATTTGACGGACAGTGTGCACAGGCAACTTGAGGAACTTGTTGATGTGCAGAATTGTTTGTGTTTCTTGTGTCCCATATGACTATGTGCCAATGACCTCCTCGACTACTTGTGAGCCCTATGGTACATCTTCATTGGCTTGTAAATCTGAATTGCAAGAAGGAGCATAGTAATGGACAACTTGAGAAAGGTCAATTTCTGGTGGTGGTGATGGAAAAGTATAGGTATCCTCTTGTTCTGGGACTTCCAAATGAATGCCCAAGTTCATTGCTCCCTCAACCAACCAGGATGGTTGGCTTTGTTGTGATGGAAGATCTAAACTTTCGCTGAATTGATCAACGGTCCTGTCCACCATGGGAGGGGTGTGTTCATTAACCACCACTTGTGCAACTGATTCGGCAGGACATGTATGAGGTGAGTGTTGTGTTTTTGTTGCAGGCTACATGTGTCCATCTAGAAGAGTGGACTGCAATATTGTGACATCATCACTTGACACACCAAGTCCAGAAAGGCTGAGAATGTTTTCAACTGCATCAGCATCCTCGCTGACCACAAATGTCTCACTTGGATGCATGTCATTGACAAGTGCATTGGGATTTAGCGGCCATATACCAGTCCTTCTAAACCTAGCCTTGATGTTGTCAACTGTCAAAGCTCTTTCCATTGCTTTGCTGCCTAACATTGCAAGTTCTCTCCTCCTCACTTCAATGTTTGGAAACCTTGACAAAAATTATGCACGTTCTGATTTGAAGTAAGCTTTGAAAGGTGCAAACACACTCACATCCAACGGTTGTAGCTTATGTGATGTGTGTGATGGCAATGTTAACAAATCTATACCGATATCTCTTGCTTCTTGGATGGTTTTGAGCGCTACGTGGCTTCCATGGCCATCAAAGATCAGCAAGACCCTATTTGTGGGCAAGACACTGCCTGGAATGAAGTTTTTGAAGTGGGTCAACCAATCTATGAACAAGTCTTTGGTCATCCATGCATGTGGCTAGGCTGCCATGCAAGCACTTGGTTCACAATCTATGATGTAATTATCTATGTTCGCATTCCTCTTGAACAAGTAGAATCCTGGAATGCTCTGCCCGGCAGCATTGACACAACACAAAATGGTTATCCATTCACGGCTCTTTGGGATAATGTAAGAGACATTCCTGCTACCTTTTCTTGTGAGCACCTTCATGGACCCATTTTTTCCTGCTTGGATGCCAATTTCATTGCAATTCCATATGCGATCAAGACCATATGGCATGGCTTTGTATGTTGCAGACAGTGTTTTGTAGAATGCATCTACAACATCAGGTCTAAGATTGAATGCCCTATCTTTGTCTAGGCCTTCAGCAGTTCGTAATGTGAGTTGAGGATGTCTGTGCTTGAAGCCTGTCCACCAGAACTTCCCTGGGAAGCCATTGGTGAAAGGGTTTGGCCTATTTTGACATATTTGAGCAACCTAAGACTTAAGATTGACTATCTCAAGACCATGACCAATATCAGCCATTTGCTCGCACCATTCCACAATGCGATTTTCTTCCTCTTCTGTGAGGACTGCTGGCGGATCTTTCTTGGAAGATGCTGTTAGACCCCCTAGCCATTTGGATAGTGTGGTTGTTGGGATTGACCACTTTTTGGAAGCCCCCCTTATCTATATGTCATTCTCTTCAACGTCATAGAGTGCCCTTTTCATGTCATCCTCAGACCACAGCTTCTGTATTTGTTTTACCTTCTACGGTATTTGAGGTGTAGTAATCTCAATCTGCGGTATTTGAGGAGTAGAAACCTCATCTACTTGTGCAACATGATCTATTTCAGGGGGGAATCTGCATCCTCGTTTCTCAGCAGGCAGCCTTGTCGTGGCTCTTTTCTTTTTTTTGTTCCCAGTACGGGTCGCCACTGCATTGCCCTTGGGCATCTACACATAATAATTAGAATCAAAGCAGTGATGCTTGAACAGAAAAACAATCACTTTGTAATGCAGAACATATGAGAATATGATAAGTAGAGTCAATGATAATGCATAACCTATGAAACATAAATGGTAAACTATGAAATACATCTATGTGTATGTATGAAGAGAGTGTAAACTATGTGTAAACTATGAAATACATCTATGTACCTATGATGCTTGAACAGAAGAATAATTAGTTTGTGATGCAGAACATATGAGAATATGATAACCACAGTAAATGATAATGCAGAACCTAGGAAAGATAAATGGTAAACTATGAAACACAAATGCTTTAACAGTTATCTTTATATGTATGAAGAGAGTGATGCTTGAACAGAAGATTATTTAGTTTGTGTATGTGTTCTATTTTTAGTTTCTTGCATTTCAATTGAGATTATCTTCTGTAACAGGAGTTTGTTATCTTGAGTTATCTATTCTGGAGTGAGCGACATAAGGAAGTAGAGGAGTAAGAAGCACAAAATTACAAGCTATGCAAGGGAGTTAGATTTTAAGAACATCTCATAACCTTTTAAGCATTTACAACATTAACATTCTCATGCACAGGAAAGTGAAAACCACACTCATGTTTGAACAACATAAACTTTAGAGACTGATAATGCAGAAGATATGAGAATAAGATATCCAGAGTGAATGACAATGTAGAACTGAAAGAAGAATAAGATAAGTAGAGTGAATGATAATGCAGAACCTATGAGATTATGCTAAGCAGAGTCAATGATAATGCAGAACCTATGAGAATAATATAACTAGAGTGAATGATAATGTAGAACCTATGAGAATAAGATAATCAGAGTGAATGATAATGCAGGACCATTGAAACAGAAATGGTAAACCATGACCAATATGTAACATATAAACGATAATGCAGAACCTATGAGACTACGATAAGCAGAGTGAATGATAATGTAGAACCTAGGAGACTACGATGTGAGACTACAATAAGCAGAGTGAATGATAATGCAGAACCTATGTAACAAAAATGTTAAACTATGAATGTAATATTTGCAATATAAACCCTACTGAAACAGAAAGGATGAACTATGACTATAACATTTTCAATATAAACCCTAGGGAAACAGAGATGGTAAACTATGACTGTAATATTTGCAATATAAACCCTAGGGAAAGCCTTAAATGGTAAACCATGACTGTAATATATGCATTATAAACCCTATGGAACACTATGCTAACCTATGACTGCAATATTTGCAATATAAACCCTACCGATACATAAAGAAACATGTAATATGACTGTAATGGGTGTAATGAAGATCAATATGGATGTTGTTAATGTCTGTAATGAAGAAAAAGTGTGAAAAGGAAAACTTGGTACAATATGGATGCTGGTGCACTAGAATCTAAGTTGTTGCCTCCCCTTGATGTTAACTCGTTCAATTCTGTGCTTGTCACTCCTTTTCTTATGTCGCTCACTGCAGAATAACTAAATACTTGAAGGTTTTCACGGCTATTTGAATTGGGAATTATTTGAATTTGATTGATGGTTGTTTGGTGTGGTGAAATAACTTGTTGTCCTCTTTTGAATTTGAGTTCTGTTTCGTATGAATTGGAGATTTGATTGATTTCAGCCTTTAATTCTTGACTTGATTGGTTTGGTGGATTATTTGAAATTGTTTCCATGCTTTTGTTTTGAATAATGGCGGCCTTACAGGAGTGTTAAATGGATGCAGGTGGGATATTTACGTTTGGCTCCAGTACGTGTGCACCCTACTTGGCAAGATGGGATAGATTGAAGCTGATACGTGTTGTAGATCTCATCGTAGACGGGACAGGCGAATGCATTTGCGTGTTGGTTTGGTTATGCTACAATGGGAAACAATCTTGTAATGGGTTCGCCAGTCAGTCAAAGATGGGTCGGATGGGTTTCAAAGTTGTTGAGTTGGCATCTTGTTTATTTTTTGTAGTTGTGACTAATGTGAAAGTGATGCCTATATTGGTGCGAAAGTTGGGTTTAATAGTTTACGGGGAAGGGTGCATGTCTTAGTGTTTGGGCTGTTTTAATTCCATGTCAGAATGGTACTTGTTCAATGTCAGATACAAGTTGGATACACTTCATCATGTTTGGCTGCCACCGTGTACTTGTTAAGTTTTTATATTAATGTTAACTTGTGTGCATTTTATATCTGATTTATGTTTGATGTGATCAAGCCTATCTATGGATGAAATAAAGCTTACCTTTTGGAGGACCAGCGTATAGGTGTGGGCCCCAATGAGCGCATGTTCCATCGCATGTTCGTATCGGCTCCTCTCCCCTAGAATGACTTGTCTTTCCTTTTCAATATAAAATTGTCTAACAACTAGTGTACCTATCTTTATATCAAATCTATATAAATAATATCGTAAGATATATTCTTATAAATGTGAATTTATAGTAAAAAAAATATCAATTTTTCTTTACTGATGTTGAGTTTATTTCACCAAGAAAACCTTGTAGATACTGATTACATGAATTGAGTAAGTAGTAATCCATGCTATTATATATAGCCAAAATAGTTGTTTTATATTTTTTATTATATAAAATATACATTAATATATGCTTAACTACAGAGGATAAACTGTAAAGTATGTCGTAATGTTAAAACCTCAATGTGCTCATTATTAGGATCTTGTCGTAATTTTCATTTTAATAAACATACTCTAAAACCCTTGTCGAAACCTTATTTTCAGACTACAACTCGCAAAAAATACCAGCGAGGAAGAGTTTAGAGGAGCGAAAACCAATAGCAATGGGGAAAGTAGCCAAAAAAGGTAAAAAATAGTCAAAAAAATGGCAGAAAATGATGAACAGTTGAGATTCATTTAATCATCTTGCATTGATAGGGACGCAAGATAGTCGTCGACACGCTTTTACAAGTCGCCTCATTCAGAACACCTTCGATGTAAAAACATTTATTTTCAATCACTTACTATTCACCACTCATGCTTTTGTTCAATGTAAAACATCCTCCGACAACTTATTTTTTTATAAACCATTTGACCGAATTTAATATGCTTTTTAATCTGCTTTCATGTAAACGAAACAAATGCCGCTATAGTTGAATCGCCCTTTTGTTCAGTGTAAAACATCCACCAATAACTTATTATTTTACAAACCATCCAATCAAATTTAATATGCTTTTTAATCCGTTTTGATGTACATGGAACAAAAATGACGCTATAGTTGAATGCCTTTCGACGTAATTAAATTAATAGGTATAATTAGTGGTAACAAACAAAGAAGTATCTTATGTGGTCATTATGAAAGTAGTTGAAGGGAAAAATAATTGGTATGGATTGAAAAAAAAAGAGTAAGCACAAAAGTTGAAGCAAGATTGGAAATAGATCTCATATGCTTTGAAGCAAGAGTAAAACCTAGTAAGTTGAGGATCATGGAAATCAAAAGGGTCAAGAGGTAATAAATTTGGTAGCAGATGAGTAGATCTAGATTCAAAAAGTAGATACAATGATGCGAGAATAGTTTTATGGAAAAAAAAGTAGCTAAAAATAGGGTGAACACTATTCCATTAGGGTTTTCTAGGTCTATTGTGAATATAGAAGGAAAAGGTAGGGAGATGGGAAAAATCTATGTTAACAAAGTACAATTTACACAAAAATGATCCAAACAAGCCTACATTGTTGGGGGATAAATTCAAACCTATTAGTTCACATAACTTATCCAATCATAGGAAAGGGGACCTACTTTAGATAAAAAAACAAAGTGAAGGGAAGAAGGTTTGGGTTGAGCCATGTGAAAAGAAAAATTTGGGTCTTTCCCTAGGGATTTGTGATAGGATCCACATAGAGATCCCCTTAAATGATTGTTCTTTAGGAGAATCAATCAACTAAAGAAAAGACTCTTCTTTGATATCTCAAGTGGTCAATTATTTTCCAAGAAAGAAAAAGATCCTAAACTAGTGTACAAGAAGAATTGGGTCCGATTAGATATCAAGATCAAATTCCTTCCTTGAAGGTATTATTTATTGAGGTTTCCTTAAAGTAGGATAAGATTAATATTTTAGAGGGATCGCCCTAGCCCATTAAGGGAATGGGTTTCTTCATGCAATTGTAATGGGAACCCAAATTTGACTCCACAATCATAAAATATCATAGGCTCTCCTATTTTTCTTCATCTTTATAACCTCACAATTGAGTATTGCGATCTTAGAACCTTGAAATTAATTAGGGAAGCTCTAAGATCCATTGTCACCTTGGATAAGAAAACATTGGAAAGTATTTCTTGGTGCTACACATGAACTTAAATGTGTTGAAAAAACCTAATGATTCCTTCTCAAAACATGCTCCTCTAAAATATGGCCTTGGATCTTGAACACAAGTGAAACTTGGTAGCCTTCATCCACACAAAGACCCAAATCTTGTATCAATATTTGAGCTCAAAGTCCTGTCAATGGAAAAAAGAGGAAATCCATATGAATGGGTGACAAATGTCTCTAAGCTACTAGGATATGAGTTTCCCTTGGATTGAATGATTGAAGAGATTTTCGCCATAAGAAATATTGTAGAAAATTTGGATCTAGAAAGATATAAATGAAAATACTTTTCTATCCAAGTTATATCTATGAAGGAATTTAAAATTTCTATCCAAAAACGTGACAATAAAGAAGAGGAAGGAGTGAAGTGTCACATATGGATTTCATTGATTTATTAAATGCAAGTAGTAATCATGATGTCACTATTTTAATTGAAGTTAAATGATTAATTTAAATGAAAGTTAAATTGAAATTCAAATTGAAATGAAACTGAATATTGAAATGCAATGATTATGATTCGAAATGTATTTATATTTTATTTGGGGTTTGTCATTACTGATGTAAAATCGAGTGCAAGCGAATGCAAGAACAGGTGAACGTGATTGAAGGCAACAACAACGATCAGGTAGAATCGTTTTAGCCGTTAGACATTTATGAGTAGATGGAATCACACACAGTCACTTAGTTAATATTTTAATGTATTTGGTGATTACTGCGTTTGCAAATTTTAAAGTAAGTTTTATTGATTTCTCCAAAATGCGGAAAATAATATGTTTCTTTAAATGATGATTTTATTAAATTGTGAGAAAATAGATCTTATTTAAATAACTGAATTATATATGTCGTTATTATATCAATGTTTGAAATATCGATGCTTGCATTTTAAAATTTAATGAAATAGACTTTTATTTCAAAATTTATTAAAATATAATAAATATGGTGTTTTAAAGTTCTTTGTTTTTAATTTGAAAAAAAATATATGAAAAAAGGAAAGATTTAAAATTAGAAATTAAACAAATATTTCAAATAGCTAAAATGGAATAATTGAAAATCAATTTACATGCAAATTGAAATTTGCATTCAAAAGAAACTTCAGTTAACGAATTGAAGAAATATCTTCAATTAATTGGAGAAGCAATCAGATTTTCAAAACTGAGAGTTAGAAATTGATCTGGAGATCAATCTTATTTGGGGATCTCATTTTCTTGTTAATATGAATGCATGGCAAAGGAAAAAAAAAAAGGGAGGAGAATTTCGAATTTGGGAAAAGAAGAGCAGAAAATCCGTTTTAAGGGGGAAGGGAGAAATCACACAGAGGAATATGGGTTTCATGAGAGGAAATAGCAAATTTTGGAAGGCAGAATTGTTTTGATTACATCCCATACTCCCCATGCGCAAGTAAAGCAGCAGCCAGAAGGTTTCCACGCCCTTGGAAGGCAGTAGGGAGAAGAACTCTCCAACCCACGCGATCAAGGAAGAACCTATGTTTTCTATTGGTAACCCATCATCCAAGGGAAGTCAAGGAATAAGGCACGGCCAGGGAGAGACTCCATCCTTCCATGCAACAGGGAGAAGAACTCTCTTCTCACCACGCACAACAAACAACAAGCAGAGAATAGGCGCCAACCATAGTAGGTAAGGGCGCACTAAGGGAGAGAAACTCCCTAAACACTACATAGCCATCAGTTTGCCTTGCCATGCAGCCAGGGAGAATTAGGAATTAGGCGCGGGCAGTGAGGAAATTTCATCCCCAGATCAGCAGAAAGACAAGTCTCCACTTTCCACAAGTAGCTGGAGACTGGTGCATGCGCAGCCAAGGGAGAAGAAATAATCAGGGAGGTAAAGGCATAGGGAGAACGAAGAAGAAGCACAACAATCTGGGAGAAGAATGCAAGAAACAAAGAATAAATAAACAAAAAATATAGAGGAGGCACATAAACGAAAATCATTATTAGATTGGAGAGTTTAACAGTAGGATCTTGAATAATTGAACAAATCATGAATAGATTTAAAATAAAATGCAATGTTATTTATTGTGTGAATTTTGGAAATTATTAAAAGAAATTTTTGTTGTTTTCTAAATTTTGTATGAATAGTAAATTGGGATTATTCTTCAATTGCCAGAATATTATGGAAGTTAGAAACAAAACGATTTTATGAAGAATTTGATTGAAAACAGGAAATAGAAACAATCGATTAAATTTAGGAAGAAATTCAAATCAGAAAACATCTTTTAAATTTAGATTCAAAAAGGATCTTAAACAGAAAACTTTATTTGAAAATTGGATTTAAACTGGAAATAATTTGATAGAATAACTTCTAAATTTTAATATTATTCGAAACAGAGGTTTTTAAACAGTAAATTTTGCATTTGAAACCCAAAACGTACTGAAACGAAAACTGAAAGGAGTGATTTTAAACTATACATGAAAAGTATTAATTTATTTATTTCTGAAAGTATGAAAACAGAGAATAAATCATTTAAATTAAAGTATGATCTTCATTTGAAAACGAAACAAATTAATTGAGCAAATAGAACAAAAGAACGTGTGCTCTTTTATGATTATTTTTAAATATGTACTTAATTACATATTGGAAGTACACCTTCTTATTTTATTTTATTTTCATTATTTAAATTACTGAATTTGATATTAATTTAATATCGTTTATGGATTAAAATGATGAAATGAACAACTTTCAAACTATTTTTCGCTTCGAACAAGATTCGTGTTTTATTGTTTTTGAAATATTGTAATTGATTAATTGGAACCATGCATGCTTGATAAATGAATGTGCATGTTATGTTTTGGGGAAAGTTACCTTCCGGGACGGGTACCGAATATGGGTTAATAGAGAGTGTAGTTTTATTTTTTCCAAAACTGCTTTATTTTTCGTGCATGACATTTTACTTGGCCAAGTAACTTAAGGACCATTGAAATAGATGGAATTATTGAACTCTCTATCATATCCTAGTATCGAACTTGCTTATTTCTTAAATGATTTAGAAAAATGAAAATGCTTGTGGTTTTACTAGTTATACTAGGGACGCACTAGATTCCATCTTGCTCGTAGATTGCTTTTTGCTAAGCGATTCGTGTAGGGTCGGGTATTTCTTAATTGACTAAGGAATTTCGGGGAAGCGTAAGCTTTGAGGTTGGGCGGAAAAAAGGCCTAATCCTTGTTCTCATCTTTTTTATGAAGATTAGCTATTGGAATGAAGATCAACAAATTGCATCTTCTTTTATGCTTTATATATTCTTTACTATGTAAATGAAGAGCTTAAGGCGATTGAATTCCTAAGTCTCGAATTGTAACTGATATTAAATATTTTTTTGATTATTATCAAAATTGTGTAATATGACACATGTATGTTTTTAGACTAGAATTGTATATGAATCTATCTTATTGACTATATGTCGTTGTTTTGGAATCGACTGAGAGTTAATGATGTCTGAATGAATGAGTAGACGACTTTATTTTGAGTATAAGTGATTTTATTTAAATTATTGTCGATTCTTGGAATTTAAGACTTTCGCACTTTACATTTGGTATCAGAGCAACCAGGTTCTGCACTGCAACCTATGAGCTCATTATGCAATAATGCATAAACCTTATCAAAAGATAAAGGTTGAAAAGTCCTTGTGCGAGAATGGCAAGAGAAGAGAACTTAAGTAAAAAGGAAGAAGTAAGCATTAGTAACTTGTGCAAATTGGGGCTAGTTAAAGATTCGTCCCTTGAATCAGAATTCCTAAACCAACAAATTTTGATGAAACCTAGGATTGCAAAAGATTATGCAATTAGGTTATGTAGGAACGTTAGGAAGAATAACTGGTATAGACATGACTCTAAGAAAAATATAATGACTAGGAATGAGATAAATTGAATTGTAGCAACCTACATTTGTGGGAGAGTCAGAAACTCTTGGATTAGTGTATTCACTATGAATCTATGCAAGTTAGAATATATTAGATTGTTCAAAGTAGGATATGAATGAAGGAAGTATTCTAAAGGGTTGGGGAACTCATGACTTAAACTTTTGTGTTAAGATAAAGATCTTGTTAGGAAAGAGTGATTACCAAGGAATTGAGAAAAGACCAAAACAGTTAGAAGAAACAATCAATGAGGTTATTGAAGTCTTGGAATCAAACAACCTATGAATAATGGTTCCAAAAGGGAAAAGGAATGCAACATGGATTTATGTGTCAGGACACTAGAAGTTGCAAGGAAAGCAACACTTTGAGTTAAGAAGTACATCAACAAAAGAGGTTTGTGGGTATGGATATTCCTCCATTAATAAGGATATTAGAAAGAAGATAGAATGTATTGGTTGTTGAATATTCATTGGATATCTTATTGAATAATTCAATATGCTGAATCTATGAGATAAAAGAAAACAATGAAAAATCTAATTTTGAGAAAAGTGTATTTAAGGTACACAATGAGGTAAGGATAGGCAATGAAAGGTCAACAAGAAGGGATAACAAAACCTTTCCAAGGAAGCAAGTATATTACTAAAAATTTCAACGTAAGAAGAACAAAAGTTGCGGAAACACTAAAGGGGGGGAAAGGAAGAGAGCGGATTGATTCAAGCTAAGTACCCCACCCAACAAAACTTGGTTATGACTTCTTTGCAAGTCGTAAGGATAATTAAGTCATACATTTTATGACCACAAGGGGAAAATGACAAATGGAAAGGTTAAGAACTATGATCTTTATACCTTATGATTATCTGATCTAAAGATCAAAGAATGTTATTATCAATGCCTTAGAAAAGGATAGGCAGATAACTTGATTATGATAGGGAAGATGATCGCTTATGGGACTGACAAGGAAAGATCTAAGAGACTTATGATTGGAAGAAAGTTTCTTTTTACTCCTATATACTTTATATAGAGAATTTAAATAACGATGTTATTTTGATATGAAATATATCCATGTCGTGAAATGACATGACATTGAAGCTTACTATGTTAAGAAACCTATGGATGAGAAAAACAAAAAGGTTGGTTATTTAAAACATTGAGATGAGCTAAGAAATAAAGTAAGTTGTGATGTTATGTGAACCACACCAAAATCTCTTAATGAGAATGATTAAATCACTTAATCACTACATTACTTTTGAATGAAACCTTGGGTTAAAGATAACCTAATTGGGACAAGAAGTCCATTCAATAAAGAGGGATACCTCAAGATGAGACTAAAACCTATTAAGTTGGATTACGTATGGGATTACTCTTTAACACATATAAGTAGGAATTAACCTTGAATGAGTTGTACATTGGGTCTTGACTATAGCCATATTAAGTGGAGAAATCTATAAACAATCGAACTAGTCAACAATTAAGAATTCGAACTTAAGACTTGGAAGGGAATATTGGGTTTAAAGATTTTCCCATGCGATTGAATATTATTGGAATTAATGAAACTCTATAAGGATAGAAGCATAGGAGGGATGTCTGGTAAGTTAAAGGAAGTTGTATTATTGATAAGACTTTATTTTAAGTAGATCTTATATTAAAAGAGAAACACTTTCAAAAGGAAGAATCTATTGCGATGACAGAACATCATAGAATTTTTCACTTATCAAGAAATGCTGAAAATCTTACAGAGAAGAACATCATAATTGTTACTTGTACTCAAAATGAATATTGAAGTTGAGACTCTCCTATAATTAAGAAATTGTGGAGTTGAATGTTTATGTTTGATGATTAGTTATGCAATTAAATTTGTTATTACCTGGAGATAAATGTGATTGAATGAGGATTAATATTCAAAAAGTAGTGCCAGATTAAATCAAGAAATTAGATTGAGTTAAAGGATGAATTGCAATTTTGAAAATAATTCAAGGACAAAAGAAAATTCAAGGTATGGATGTCTTGAGATAAATGAAAAATTATCTCTGCAAAATCTAACTATTTACATGAAGATTATTAATGGTGTAATATCAAAATAGGTTATCACTTAGTCGAAGGATAGACTATTGTTGGATATAAAAGAACCTATGTGTCCAAAATTTGGAATATTCGTGAATGGAATGAGGAAAATAATGTCAAGGTTAGGACAACGGATTGACAAAAGGAATTGTCAGATAGGGATCCACTATCATTTGGAAGAAGATAGAGTAAGAAGCTGCTCGAAACGTAGCAAGGTAATATCTAGTATGCCAGGAAATAAAGACCTGAAATCATCATTGGTAGGACATGAAATGCACTTGAGATTCTAAAAAGAAAATGGTAGAACACAAGAAAAATTGATTTGTCTTTGATTAGTAGAATTAACATAATGATCTAGTGGATGGACTCATCAAAGAAACCAACAGGTTTTAGAAACTCGACTTATAGGATTTTGATCCTAAATAATATATTGTGGATAAGAAGTTTCTTAGTAAATTTGAAAAGTTATTTCAGTTTAGCAAATAATTATAGGGTTGTGTAAACCGAAATCTTACCATGAGATAGTCATTTGAATAAATGTGCAATATATTATTCTAATCAAATAAGTAAAATGGTGGACTAAATCTTGAATGATTTGTAAAATTCTAAAATTGATGTTTGGACTATTATATGGAAAGAAAGGGAACTCTATTAAAGATGAAAAAGGCTTGGATATAATTATAGACTTGATAAAATGTTAAAAAGGAAATAATAGATAGAAGTGATTGATTAGACTTAATTGATAACAAAGCTTAAGTGTGGAGCAGTATTAAAATTGATAAGCATCTAGGAGCAAGGTATGCTCGAGATAGACAAGTAATTAAGGGAAAATACTTTATGGTAAGGATAATGAATGTGTTAGTGGTGGATGGACTCGGTTTATGAGTTGTCTAAAAGTGTAAGTACAAAGGAAAAGGATTGGACCCATGATGTAGTGTACAATACATCGACATTCCTCTTCCATTTGGGTTATACTAAGGATAAATACATTGACCGATGAATTTCGATCACTAAGTATAGATATTATTATATTATATGTATTTTATGGAATAAAGCTCTTTGGGAGAGTAAATATGTGTGAAGCATACAAAATATCCCTATGTGATAGTAAGGACATTTGAAGCAAGGTCTAGAAAGGACAAGATTACCGTATAGGATGATTGTTTTGTAAATTTTAAATATTTTGGGAAATCATCAAAGTTGGCTCCGAGATTAATGGGACCCTTTGATGTATTGGAAGTCATTAATCCAGTTGCTTATAGACTAGCGTTAACAAAGATATTTCTCAATACAAGTTCTAGTGGGACTATTATACTGAGGATAGTGCTACATGGGAGGATTCTGAGATGATAGACCGTCATTTTCCTCATTTGCTTTCATAGGTTAGCATTTGTTTTATGCAGAGATACTTGATACTTTGATTTTTGATTCACATTTTGTGAACTATGATAGCATTGATGCTACTATTATTGTTTATGCTTATGTTTGAGAACTATGTTGTTAGTTACTATTTCATTATGATTGAGATACTATGCTTTACCTATTGAGATACTATGTTTACTGATGGAGATAGTATGTTTTATTGATGGTGATGTTATGCTTATTGAATGAATAATAAGATATTGAGACGATGTCTCTTCCAAGAGGGGAAGGATGTCACGTATGGATTTCATTGATTTATTAAATGCAAGTAGTAATCATGATGTCGCTATTTTAATTGAAGTTAAATGATTAATTTAAATGAAAGTTAAATTGAAATTCAAATTGAAATGAAACTGAATATTGAAATGCAATGATTATGATTCGAAATGTATTTATATTTTATTTGGGGTTTTTCATTACTGATGTAAAATTGAGTGCAAGTGAACGCAGGAGTAGGTGAACGTGATTGAAGGCAAGAACAACGATCAGGTAGAGTCATTTTAGCCGTTAGACGTTTATGAGTAGATGGAATCACACACACTCACTTAGTTAATATTTTAATGTATTTGGTGATTAATGCATTTGCAAATTTTAAAGTAAGTTTTATTGATTTCTCCAAAATGCGAAAATATATATGTTTCTTTAAATGATGATTTTATTAAATTGTGAGAAAATAGATCTTATTTAAATAACTGAATTATATATGTTGTTATTATATCAATGTTTGAAATATCGATGCTTGCATTTTAAAATGTAATGAAATAGACTTTTATTTCAAAATTTATTAAATTATAATAAATATGGTGTTTTAAAGTTATTTGTTTTTAATTTGAAAAAAAAATATGAAAAAAGGAAAGATTTAAAATTAGAAATTAAACAAATATTTCAAATAGCTAAAATGGAATAACTAAAAAGAAATTGAAAATCAATTTACATGCAAATTGAAATTTGCATTCCAAAGAAACTTCAGTTAAGGAATTGAAGAAATATCTTCAATTAATTGGAGAAGCAATCAGATTTTCAAAATTGAGAGTTAGAAATTGATCTGGAGATCAATCTTATTTGGGGATCTCATTTTCTTGTTAATATGAATGCATGGCAAAGGAAAAAAAAAAAAGGGAGGAGAATTTCAAATTTGGGAAACAAAGAGCAGAAAATCCGTTTTAAGGGGGAAGGGAGAAATCACACGGAGGAATATGGATTTCATGAGAGGAAATAGCAAATTTTGGAAGGCAGAATTGTTTTGATTACATCCCATACTCCCCATGCGCAATTAAAGTAGCAGCCAGAAGGTTTCCACACCCTTGGAAGGCAGTAGGGAGAAGAACTCTCCAACCCACACGGTCAAGGAAGAACTTGTGTTTTCTATTGGTAACCCATTAGCCAAGGGAAGTCAAGGAATAAGGCGTGGCCAGGGAGAGGACTCCATCCTTCCACACAGCAAGGAGAAGGACTCTCCTCTCACCATGCATAACAAACAACAAGCAGAGAATAGGCGCCAACCACAGCAGGTAAGGGCGCACTAAGGGAGAGAAACTCCCTAAACACTACATAGCCATCAGTTTACCTTGCCACGTAGCCAGGGAGAATTAGGAATTAGGCATGGGCAGTGAGGAAATTTCATCCCTAGATTAGAAAAAAGACAAGTCTCCATTTTCCACAGGTAGCTGGAGACTTGTGCATGCACAACCAAGGGAGAAGAAAGAATCAGGGAGGTAAAGGCACAGGGAGAACGAAGAAGAAGCACAACAATCTGGGAGAAGAATGCAAGAAACAGAGAATAAATAAACAAAAAATACAAAGGAGGCACATAAATGAAAATCATTATTAGATCGGAGAGTTTAATAGGTAGGATCTTGAATAATTGAACAAATCATGATTAGATTTAAAATAAAATGCAATGTTATTTATTGTGTGAATTTTGGAAATTATTAAAAGAAATTTCTGTTGTTTTCAAAATTCTGTATGAATAGTAAATTGGGATTATTCTTCAATTTCCAGAATATTATTGAAGTTAGAAACAAAAGATTTTTATGAAGAATTTGATTGAAAATAGGAAATAGAAACAACCGATTAAATTTAGGAAGAAATTCAAATCAGAAAACATCTTTTAAATTTAGATTCAAAAAGGATCTTAAACAGAAAACTTTATTTGAAAATTGGATTTAAACTGGAAATAATTTGATAGAATAACTTCTAAATTTTAATATTATTCGAAACAGAGGTTTTTAAACAGTAAATTTTGCATTTAAAACCCAAAACGTACTGAAACGAAAACTGAAATTAGTGATTTTAAACTATACATGAAAAGTATTAATTTATTTATTTCTGAAAGTATGAAAATAGAGAATAAATCATTTAAATTAAAGTATGATCTTCATTTGAAAACGAATCAAATTAATTGAGCAAATAGAACAAAAGAACGTGTGCTCTTTTATGATTGTTTTTAAATATGTACTTAATTACATACTGGAAGTACACCTTCTTATTTTATTTTATTTTATTATTTAAATTACTCAATTTGATATTAATTTAATATCGTTTATGGATTAAAATGATGAAATGAACAACTTTCAAACTGTTTTTGGCTTCGAACAAGATTCTTGTTTTATTGTTTTTGAAATATTGTAATTGATTGATTGGAACCATGCATGCTTGATAAATGAATGTGCATGTTATTTTTTGGGGAAATTTACCTTCCAGGACGGGTGTGGAATATGGGTTAATAGAGAGTGTAGTTTTGCTTTTTCCAAAACTGCTTTATTTGTCATGCATGACATTTTACTTGGCCAAGTAACTTAAGGACCATTGAAATAGATGGAATTATTGAACTCTCTACCATATCCTAGTATCGAACTTGCTTATTTCTTAAATGATTTAGAAAAATGAAAATGCTTGTGGTTTTACTAGTTATACTAGGCACACACTAGATTCCATCTTGCTCGTAGACTGCTTTTTTCTAAGTGATTAGTGCAGGATCGGGTATTTCTTGATTGACTAAGGAATTTTGGGGAAGCGTAAGCTTCGAGGTTGGGCGGAAAAAGTTCCTGATCCTTGTTCTCGTCTTCTTTATGAAGATTAGCTATTGGAATGAAGATCAACGGATTGCATCTTCTTTTATGCTTTATATATTCTTTACTATGTAAATGAAGAGCTTAAGGTGACTGAATGCCTAAGTCTCGAATTGTAACTGATATTAAATCTTCTGTTGATTATTATCAAAATTGTGTAATATGACACATGTATGTTTTTAGACTGGAATTGTATATGAATCTATCTTATTGACTATAGGTCATTATTTTGGAATCGACTGAGAGTTAATGATGTCTGAATGAATGAGTAGACGAATTTATTTTGAAAATAAATGATTTTATTTAAAGTATTGTCGATTCTTGGAATTTAAGACTTTCGCACTTTACATGAAGGCAGGTGGAGATTTGAAATTAGATCATGTGGTGTAGGAAAATGCATACCCTTGCATTTTCACACTTGTTTGGGAACACTTTGCTTTATTTATCCCTATTTATGTCTTAATTGGTCCTATTTTGCATCCACAAGCCTGATAGATTATATCTTTTTATGGCTAATCCCAACAAACATCAAAAAATAAATGATAATTTAATAATTTTGTTTGAGTGTCCCTAATTTTTGGGTGGGAACTAAGATGCCATCTAGGTCATTTTTGTCCCCCAAAGGTCTTGGGACCCTGATTTCAAGTGTGCCTTAATGGGCCCCTTTTTGAAGTTTGTGCCCCAAGCTTTCAGGACATGGGACTAAGATGCCACCTAGGGTGTCTTAGTCACCCTTAAGCTTTTTTCAAGATTTAATTTCAAATTTTGGCAAGATTTAGCCTCCTTTAATTAATGATTTCATATTTCAACTTTTTGTGGTGTAATTTCAAGATATTAAGCATGAATAAGTATAAATTTACAAGGTTCATTCACTCATTTTATCCTAACAGGAATTCAAGTATTCATTCCTAAGGCAAGTTTATGAGATCAAGAGCAATTATTCAAGAATTTGGAGCCATCATCAATATAAAAGCTTCATATCAAGGATATCATTGCATCATGTTTGTTGTTGTGCTAACAATTATGATGTAGGGTTTATGATTCAAGCAAGTGTTTCATGCAAGATCTATATCATTCAAGAAGGAGTCAAGAACCACATCTATTACAGCCATTTCAATCATATTTGCAACACATTTTTACAAGGGTTTGGTGAGTTGCAACATAGTGTTTTGTTCATTCATCATTTCCCTCCATTATTCCATTTCATTTCAAGGTTTAATTACCAACAAGGGGTTTGACCAAGGAAAACCCCCATTCACTAACAATAAACAAGTTTTTTCCTCTCTTGCATGTTTTTGTTTGTAGATTTAGGTTGAAGACTTGAAGATCATTTGAAGTGCAAAATTGTAAAGTTGCAAAGTTGCATTGCAAAGTTGTCATCTACACGGAAACTCACCTACAGGCTAGATTTGGAAGTTTCAAGATATGAGATCCAAAAAGAAGGATGTGCAAACCTTGAGCCTTAAGATCACATTCAAAGATTTCAAAAATTCTATACCGACTAGGTCGCTTCCTAGGGCGTCTTAGTCCTCCCAAAGGTATTTTGTAGAGATTCTTTGAGATTTGGTTCTAGCGTTTGAAGATCCTACATCTGCCCCAAAAAATAGCAGTGGGACTAAGACAACAGTAAGGGTGTCTTAGTTCTCCATAACACTTTTTCATTTCTAAAATCCTCATCATATTTCTAGACTTCCCAGGTACAAATATCCTAACTTCTTCCTACATAATTTCATCATTTACATCCTTCATTTAGCTTGCATTACTAGGTTTTGTGAGTTGAATTTTAAATTGTCTTTTCCAAGCTTTTGCTTGGTGGTGAACCCCTCAAAGCCTAAAACAACCCCTCCAAGGTCCTTCCCTATTAAGAACTGACTCACCCTTTGGGTTGATATTCAATCCAATTTGGGATCCTAGGACATTCTTGAATTACCATAGGAGAAAAGTGGTGTTCTATGACCTAGGTTATAAAGCATCTATTTTCCTACGGTTCATTTTGGTGAACTTGACATTTTTGAAAATTCATTTTCTGATTTGGAGTCCATTAAAGTCCTAGATCTAGGTTGCATTCATTATTGCAATACATCTTGCATTAGTGAAAGTGCATCTAGGGTTTCTCATATTTGCATTAGTGAAAGTGCATATAGGTTTCATTTTTACTTTCTTGCTTTATTTTATCTCTTTGAAAAATAGAAAAGTGCATTGTTAATCATCCTAATTGCATTTAGAAACATTTTTATTGCATTCAAAATTGAAAAAAAAGCATTCAACTTTGCATCCAATTGCTTATCATTAGTCAATTTTTCTCTCATTCATTTACATAGTTTTATGTCTAAATGCCAAGTCCCTGGGTAGGCAACCTAGGAACATTGTGAACAACCCATATTTTTCTATTTTTCTGACAAAATCCTCTGCTAGGACTAAAACGCCCTTCCTAGCATCTTAGTCCCTTTGTGGGTTTCTGGTTCAAAACCCTGTCTGTGTTGTTTGCTTTCTGTTTCACTTTTTGGAACTTCAAAAACCTCACCAGTAGGACCAAGACGCCCTTACTAGCCTCTTAGTCCTTGTTGACTTTGAATTTTTAGTTTCCAAGATTTAAAATTTATTTCATGTGCTTCTATTTGTTGCCTTCAATTTTTTGTTTCAGTTTATAGAATTTTTTGTTATTTCAATTTCTTTCATTTCAAGTGGAATTGAAAGCATAGGATATTGTGTTCATAACACTTTCTTTGGTTTATCCCTTGCATGAGCTATACTAATTGGTTTCCTACTACTAATATCATGGTTAGACAAAGTGCGAGATTCATGGCACCCCGCGATAAAACACTCGTTGTGGATCTTGGGTTATCAAGCTCTCTTACTCCTAGTGTTGGTATTAGTTCACTAGGTAGGGATCATACCTTTGATACCTCTTTTTCTATGCCTACCTTACCTACAACTACTATACCAAGTGTTCAAACAATGGTTGATCATATCCCTCAAGAAAACATAATGAAAATGTATGAAGACTTAGCCCATTTACAAGATAGTGTGAGTACTAAAAATATTTCCAACATTGTTATACCTACCATAGATACTATTCACCGCATGATGGAAAGTGATGAAGGACTGAAAGTTGTGTGTAACATGGTACACATCTTTTGAAAACACCTTCCTTCCACCACCAATGGTGGTCAAACTTTAAACAATGTGCAAAAATAGGGTGGAACTCCAATTCCCCCCCCCTTCAACCATAACCTCTATTCCCACCCACACAAATCCTCAAGTGACCACAACGATGCAACCAACTAGAAATATCTTTCCTACCTCGAGTATTTCCACTAGTGTTCCTTATACAGGCATTTAACGTTATATCTCCTCCCACAAGCTATCCATTCACTTTTCCTTCCAACACATAAGCACCACCACCATATTCACCTCCACCTCACAAAATACACAATGACCCTATCATTAACCACCTTTTACAAAGCTTTTCATCCCTTCAATGACAAGTATCCACCATAAATCAAAATCAAAATGGTCCACCTTCATACTATGTCAAAAGCAACCCACTATCTTTGGAGATATTAAGAACTCTGGTGCCACAAGGTATAGAGATCCCTAGATTTGAGAAATATGGAGGAAAGGGAGATCCTTCTAATCATGTTAATTCCTTTACTGCTTTATGTAGTGATTTCATCCTTGAGGACAAACTTTTGGCTAAGATCTTTCCTCAATCCTTGAAAGGTAGTTCCTTGGACTGGTTTTTTGCATTACCGAATAAGTCAATTTGTTCATTTAATGAACTTTTTGAAGCCTTTATTAACCATATCCAAGTGCATATGGTTCCTGAAATGACATTAGCTAATTTGATGAGACACAAGAAAAATGAGAGTGAAAATTTCATTGACTTTATTTCTTGTTACCAATCACTTTTTTCCCTGATTAGTATGAAGATTCTTGATTCTGACCTTCAAAAGATGTTCCTATAAAATTTATAAAGTAAGATACAAGAAAATCTTACCATTATGAAATTACCTTCCTTCATGCACTTGTGCACTGCCCCTTCAAGATTATCATAATTCTGTAGGTAGTTGTGAAACAAAAAACACCTCTAGCATCCTGAAAATTCCAAAACTTCCAACCAAAACACCTATCAGCCTTTCAGAAGACAAAATAAAAGTTTGCTCCAACTAAATTCTACCTCCCAGCCTACCCAACCAGTTGATACCCAAGTAGATGCTATAAAGTAGAGTAATCCTTATATCTTTGGGGATTTGCAAAGACAATTTACTCCCTTACTTGACACACTTCAAAACATCTTAACTCAGCTATTAAAAAAAAACATGCTTACCTTACCCCCTGTTTGACTTCTTGACCCTAGCGAGCCGTTACCTCTGAGCTTTAGACACAATTCCTATTGTGCTTATCACCAACAAAAAGGACATGATATAGAACATTGCAAGTGTCTTAAACATATTGTGTAAGACCTCATTGATTCTAATCATATCCAAATTGGAGGTGTGAATGAAAAAGGTAATAAATATGTAGCTCTTCCAAACCAAAACTTGTAAATCTTTACCAATCCCATGCTTAACCAAAATATTTCATTTGTTAAGGCTATTGAAACAAATCCTGATGTGATGAATGTCGACACGTGGATGATGATAACATGCGCAATAATGAACAAAATCCTATGGATGATGATGAACAAAATCCTATGGATGCTAATGACCAAATTCCTATTAGTACAATGATAGGAGTGATTGACATCGAGCCTCATAAACAACAAACCAAAATTCCCATTGATATTACTTTATCTTTAGAAGAAACAATAAAAAATGCACATGATGGTCCTCTTTACATAGCTGACATAATCAATAACTGGTCCACTTCTGGTATTTTAATTGATCTCGTCTATGGAGAGAATGTGATCATAGAGGAACTCCTATATGTGCATGAACTTACTCAAGATAGATGTGAAAAACCAAAATCATGGATTAAAATGCATGATGGTTTTGCTCGTGCTACGATGAGATTTATCATACTCCCTTTACAAGTAGGACTGAATAAATCAAATGTATCATTCTCTATCATCTCTAATTCAGATCAGTTTCATGTGAAGCTAGGCTGAAAATGACTTTTCTCCATGAATGCAGTCCCATCCATTGTCCATAATTGCTTAAAGTTTCCAGTTGACAATACAATATTCAATGTGAATCATAGTGGCTTTAGCGCTTTATCTTCCCATGGAAATTTGTCCTTAGATTATTTTTGGCCTGAACCCATGGAACCTATAAGACCTTGTGAGGACTTCCTTTTCCTATCCTACCAAAAGTTCAAAGCAAAATGCATAGCCAAGATATCCCTTAAAAAATTTCCTACACCTATGATTGAACCTCCACCCCTCGAAGAAAACAATATTAAGCTTAAAGTCCTTCCCACTAACCAAGACCCATCCATCAAAGATCCCTTTCTTATTTCATATAAAAGACCAAGATAAAATCACACAATTCCAAACCCGCCTCCTAAGAAAATTTATAAAGCCAAAGAGAAACTAGTTGAGCAACCTTACATGGTTTCTTTTGTTCTCCTTTCACAAGAAGAAAATGGACCTATGGTTGAAAAACACACTCCTACCCAAATGCAACTTGAAAAGAGTAATAAAAGGAACCAAAATTCTAGAGAGCGTAGGCGTAGACGTCGTGCTATTACTCGAAATATCAACGAAGAAAGCAACAAATAAAATCAAAATCCGAATATGATAGAAGCAATAAACGATGAGCCTCCCCCATTACCACAACCAATAGATCCTATGTCTCCAACACAACAAGGACCAAAACCTTCTATCAATATTATGATTTTTCCTCTTGTTGTGTTCAACTTGAATGATGATAAAGAAACAACTAAAATTGATGAGCAAGTGCATAACGAATTGAATTTTCTATTTTTCTCTTCTATGAGCTTAAACGATAACAACCATGATGATTCTCCTAAACTAAGTGATTCATCACATGTTGAACATGGTGATTCTCTTAGTACAACACTTGATGTTGTCCCTCTCTCTAGTGATTTGCATTCCGCATATACAAAACAAGACTGGGATGCGGATGACCTGTTGAATGGTTGACTCGCATGTGCTTTACTAGTATTTTTACTTTCCTTTTTGCATTTATTTTGTGTTATTGCATGTGTGTAATGTGATCCCCCATATCGTTATGTTTTATGTTCTCTCTCTCTTTGTGCATTCCTCTATTTGTACCTTCATTCTTCTATATGTTGTAATCTTTTTCCTTTTCATTTGCTTTTTTGTCTTGTGTTTTCCTTTTGGGGATGATGCAAGGTGTCGAGACACCCTATGTCTCTTCCATGTTGACCCAAAATATTTTTCATTATCTTTTCTTTTCGTTTCATTTTTGTCTTGTGTTTTCCTTTTGGGGATGATGCAAGGTGTCGAGATGCCCTAATGTCTCTTCCATGTTGACCCAAAAGAATTTTCTTTGTTTTCATTCTCTTTGTGTCATTCTTCTAGTTTTACATGTGTATTTGGGGAATGATGGCAGTTCCAAGCTCTCTAATATCATTGCAGTAAAGATAGATACTAACCTCAAATCCATAAATCCCTTATGTGTTTCTAGGGGGCAACCCTCTTTTCTCTTCTCCTTTTTCATGTTTTTCTACTTTAAAGTAATTTCTCACAACATGGTGTTTAGCAATTCCTTCAAAGTGGGGGCATACATTGGCATTACTTTGGTGTAATTTCATTTGCATTCCCATGTTCCTTGATGTGATTTTCTTACTTCATGCGATGTGTTTTTATCTTTGCAGTGACATTGGGAGTAATGTTCTTCAAGAGCGTGATCTATCTTAGCATATTATATTCCTCTTAGTGGTGATGCAACGCACTGCATTCCCTAAGTTGTGAATTTATTATCCTTTGATTGGTCCTCTCTTGGAGACATTAGGAACAATGTCCCCTAATATTATGACCTCACATGAACTAATCAAAATCCCTTTGAACATCCCTCTCTCTTGTTGTGTTGCATTTTTCTCTTTTTGTACCTTATTAAAGTCATGGAGGTATGGCAAGAAGTCCCTTGTGAGCAATAATTTTTGTACCTTATTAAATTCATGGAATATGGTCCCTTGGGGCTCACCTAGTGAACAACTAGCTTCACTAGCCTTTGTGAGCAAGCATTTTTTTCCTCATCATAGTCATGGGGGTATGACTTTGATATTGACCTCTTCGGGATCACCTAGTGAACAAATAACTTCACTAGCCCTTGTGAGCATGCACTTTTGTTGGCATAGTAGACAATGCATTCCACTTGTAAACCTTTTTGGACAAACAACCTAGACCCGATCCACAATGTATTGGACGGTCGTTTGAAGCTTGATCTGTTGCATTTTTCCTTTTTCCTTTTTTCTATCTTTGATGGTGTATGTTTGTGATATGGTTTTGGCTTCATATATCATCTTCAAGTGTGTTCCTGTATGCCTATATTGGTTTGTCATAGGATCTTGATCCTAGGGGCTTGGCCACCCTCTTGGTCATTTTCATCCTATCTTACTAGCATTTGTACATTTGAACCCCTCTTAATTGTGTGGTTGGCTACTTTAGTGTGATTTTTAAGGAAGTTCATCCTCTCACTAAAGTGGGGGCTAAATGTAGTGTAGAAAAATGCATACCTTTGCATTTTCACACTTGTTTGGGCCCACCTTACTTTATTTATCCCTGTTTATGTCTTGATTGGTCCTATTTTGCATCCACAAGCCTAATAAATTCTATCTTTTTATGGCTAATCCTTAAAAACATCAAAAGATAAATGATAATTTAATAATTCTAAGTGTCCCTAATTTTTGGGTTGGGTCTAAGATGCCACCTAGGGATTCTTTGTCCCCCAAAGGTCTTGGGACCATGATTTCAAGTGTGCCTTAATGGGACCCTTTTTGGAGTCTGTGGTAAGATGCCACCTAGGGTGTCTTAGTACCCCTTAAGCTTTTTTCAAGATTTAATTTCAAATCTTGACAGGATTTAGCCTCTTTTAATTAATGATTTCATATGTTGGCTTGTTGTGGTGTAATTTAGAGATATTAAGCATGAATAAATATAAATGCAAGGTTCATTCACTCATTTTATCCTAACAAGAATTCAAGTATTCATTCCTAAGTCAAGTTTATGAGATCAAGAGCAATTCTTCAAGCATTTGGAGCCATCATCAAGATTCAAGCATCATATCAAGGATATCATTGCATCATGTTTGTTGTTGTGCTGACAATTGTGATGTAGGGTTTATGATTCAAGAAAGTGTTTCATGCAAGATCTATATCATTCAGGAAGGATTGAAGAACGATATCCATTGCATTCATTTCAAGCATATTTGTAGCACCTTATTACAAGGGTTTGGTGAGTTGCAACATAGTGTTTTGTTCATTCATCATTTCCCTCCATTATTCCATTCTATTTCAAATTTTAATTACCAACAAGGGGTTTGACCAAGGAAAATCCCCATTCACAAACAATCAACAAGTTTTTTCCTCTCTTGCATGTTTGTGTTTGCAGATTTAGGTTGACCACTTGAAGATCATTTGAAGTGCAAAATTGTAAAGTTGTAAAGTTGCATTGCAAAGTTATCATTTTCACGGAAACTCACCTACAGGCTAGATCTAGAAGTTTCAAGACTTGAGATCCGAAAAGAAGGAAGTGCAAACCTTGAGCCTCAAGACCACATTCAGAGATTTCAAAAATTTCAAATGGGACTAAATCGTCACCTAGGGCATCTAATTCCTCTTGAAGGTATTTTGCAGAGATTCTTTGAGATCTAGTTCCGACATTTCAAGATCTCACATCTACCCCAATAAATAACAGCGGGACTAAGACAAGAGTAAGGAAATCTTAGTCCTCCATAGCACTTTTTGACAACACTTTTTCATTTCCATAATCCTCATCACATTTCTAGACTTCCTAGGTACACATATCATAACTTCCTGTTGCAAATTTTCATCATTTACATCCTTCATTTAGCTTGCATTACTAGGTTTTGTGAGTTGAATGTTAAATTATTTTCCAAGATTTTTCTTGGTGGTGAACCCCTCAAATCCTAAAGAACCCCTCCTAGGTCCTTCCCTATTGATAATTGACTCACCTTTTGGGTTGATAGTCAATCCAATTTGGGATCCTAGGACTTTCTTGAATGACCATAAGAGAAAGGTGGTGTTCTATGACCTAGGTTATAAAGCATCCATTTTCCTACAATTTAGATGAGATAGAGAAAGAGGTTGTAGTCATGTATATTGAATGAAGACTTCATGGTAGAGGGATCCATCCTTGATCCAATAGATCAAGATATTCTTCTAAATATAGTAGTATAAATTATAGTTGAACAAGATGTTTTGGACTCAAATGAAAATAAAACTATTTCTCAATTAGACTATCCTTTTTCTAAATGTGTTTATAGGTTGGAAAGAAAGAAGGGGCACCCTTTAGTTAAGACTCTTTGATTGAAGGACAAGTAGAAAAGTTAAAATTCACAAAAATTAATATGATATTTTTTAAGGGAATGACCCTTCCTAGAGAGCAATGAAGATTATCATTTGGAATGTTAGGGGATTGAGAACCCCTAACAAAATATGCTTGAAAGAGTGTTAAATCAAATCTCATTTATTGCTAGTATTATTCTTATTGAAGAAATAA
Source organism: Sequoiadendron giganteum (assembly GCA_007115665.2). Classification (NCBI taxonomy): domain Eukaryota; kingdom Viridiplantae; phylum Streptophyta; class Pinopsida; order Cupressales; family Cupressaceae; genus Sequoiadendron; species Sequoiadendron giganteum. The sequence continues at coordinate 532,051,370 of CM021107.1, read as the reverse complement.
AAATCTAGATAAAGGAGGTTGGTACAAGTGTGTTGATAAGTGGAGAAAATTCTAGAGGCATCTTGAAAGCGATCAATGTCTTATCAAGAGGAATTTGAGGAATATGATCTTTAGTAGTAGTAGATTTGGAAGAATTGGGAGCTAAATGTAACTAGAAACTATTTAAATTCTAGTAATTTTTAATTTTGAGATTTATTTTTTATTATGGAACATTTATGACACCACATGATAAATTCATAAATTTAGATTTACTATAAATAATTTCTATATTGCAAGGAATAAATTATCATCACTCACCTTGTCTCATCCTTTCCCTGCACTTAGTTGGGGCAAGGAGTTAGATATCCTTGTCCTAGATTGACATTTGTAGTTTCCTTTCATTAGTTATCTGCCTTCTACATATGATGAACCAAATTAGGATGTAGATGACCTGCTATAGGCTGACTCACACATGCTATACTAGTCTTCTCTTTGTGTTCTTTGTGATTGCATGTGCATAATGTGATCCCCCATATAGTGTTGCTTGGTGTGTCTTTATATGTTTGTGAGCCTACTTTGGATGACCCTTGTCACTCCGTCGGTGCAAGGATATAGAGGAAGTGAATCTATTGTGGCATTCTTCTACTTGTATCTACATTCTTATATCTATCATAAGTTCCTTTACCTTTTTTTCTTGTGTTTTCATTTTGGGGATGACACAAGGCATCAAGACATTTAGGTCTCTTCCATGCTAACCCGAAAGATTCCCTTTATTTTCTCTCTCTCTATGTGTCATTCTTCCTTTGTGCTCGGTGTTCCATGAGTCATTTGGGGTATGATGATAGTTTCAAGCTTGATTATACCACTATAGCAATGACAAATGTTGACCCCAAATCCATCGATCCCTTATGTGTTATCTTAGCATTGCATATGAGGGCAACCCTCCTTTCCATTATGTAGCTCTATCTTAAAAACATATGTTTTACATAGGGCTTTATGAATAAAGCTCTCATGTATTGGAATTTATTATCTTCTACTTTAAAGTAATTGCTCATAACACATTGTTTAGAAATTTATTTTAAGTGAGGGCCGAAACAATGGAAATAGGGTGATCCACCTTTTAGTAGATGGAGCACAAGGGAATGCAAGCCTATTTCACTCAAGTTTCACTCAAGGATACATTAAAGATCTCAATCCAATGATAGAATCGGGGAAAGAGTTTTGCAATACGGTGTCCTAGGGTATGTTTAGAAACAAAAAGGGGTTCACCACCAAGCTAGGGCTTGGAAAGACAAGTAACATGCAAAACCTAATTATGAAACTTAATGATGTGCAAAACTTAAGTAAATGACCTAGAAATGAATGCAAATCAGAGCAATAAAATGCAAAAACACAGAGGTGCACTTGGAAAGCTATAGAGGATCGGATGAAGGTCTGAAATGCTAAAAATGATAAAATTAATGAACATTAGGACTCATATGCTAGGTTGGGTGATTTAGTCCCAAATTATGGTTTTTGGGAAGGAATAGAAATCTGGTAGTGACAAGTCTGGAACTCCTGAAATCTAGAAAAAATATTGTACTGGTACTCATGTAAGTCATCAAATATCTTTAGTGTAGTCGGTCGTAGTCGGCCAGTTGTTATATTTCAATAAAACTATTGTTATAGTGGGAATAAGGCATGTGCATTCAGGTAATTTAAGTCTCGATTAGTTGTAGCGGGTTGTTATGGAACATCACGATGGTTGGTTGCTCAACCACTGTCGAATGTTATATGTACTCAATTCTTTAGTCAGGAGGGATATTGATGATTCCATGATTGATAGTACGGGAATACTTTGTGATTGTACATGGTGATACTTGCTAGAAATGAATATAAGCATCTCATGATTCAAGCATATTATGTTGTATACTTTGTTATTCTATTCCATGTCCTGAATATATTCAGTTTACTTTAGTAGTACGTAGTACGTTGAACTATACTTAGAGAGGTAAACATTTGGCGTTGTTGCCTAAGCGAACCAGGGAAGCACTTGTTGTAATGGAAGTGTAATGGGCTGATTGACAAAGGATCCCGTAGAGATGAATGAAGAAAGAAAGGACGACTTAACATAGGATTTGATAAATCTCTGGAACATATCTCTACGAGATCAAGTATGAAGGGAAGCCCTCAGGTGAGAAATCCCTAAAGTAGTTATTTGGGATCGATTGGAAGTGAACGAAGAAGTTGATCACCTTCTCCACTGCATCCCAAGATTATCGGCCCACCATTCAATCATCCTACAAGACCTTCAGCAGAAGGAGGATTAGGAACGTCGAAGGAAGAAAATATTGCAACGGTACGAAGAACAAACCAAACGAGAAGAGAAGGAACAAGACACTAGCCGGAGATGTACCCCTCGCAACCAACAATGATCGCGTGAAAGACCTGCAATGCCCGTACGACTGAACAAAGATAAGAACCAAATACCATTCGGGCACGAAGCGGAGTAGGAAAGAATTCGGTTATCATTGAGAGTACAGTAGCAAGAGAACCGGTGGCAAAGATTAAGTAGAGCACATCAGAGTTTTTTGGAAGGGAGGGAAAAGGAACCCTTCATCACCCCGTACGTAGAAAAATATAAAACCCAAGAAAATGAAGATGAATTGAACAGAGAACTTGAGAATAGCATCCAACGCATTCAGGAGTTATCCATATTGGACGATGATGAAGGGCTAAGGACAGGGAGATCTGAGCCTAAGACCCCTTGGCAGAGGGAGCACCGGAGTGGGACCCAGGAAACTCAAGGTGTAGAGGACGCTGACGGAGGATGAGAAAGTGACTCGTACATGGCCAAGAGTGCAAGTGATGCATTGGAACGTAACAGGGAAACCGGTCCAGTCGGGTCCAATATACAAGGAGGACATTGGGGAAGGACGGTGACTCTAGAATGGGAAAACCTGTTGAAGTTTACGAGGAATGGATCAGAGGATCTAGTTTGACATTGCAAAACATGTAAGACAATCTGGATAGCAAGTGGAGAAGATGACCCAGATCATTGGTTGAAAGCCTTTCCGGCGACACTCAAAGATTGTGCCATCGACTGGTACTCAAAGTTGGACCAAACACATAAAGCTTCATGGAGGTTACTGAAGTAGGCATTTCAAGATGAATTGAAACTTTTGAGGGACGATAGCAAAATTATGGCCGAGATTTATAACACCAAACAAGGGAAGCACGAGAGTGTGCGGACCTACAATCGAAAACTGAAGGACCTGCTAGGGAAACTTGAGTCACAGCCAGCAGATTTCTTAAAGAAGAGATGGTTTATTGAAGGTCTACTTCCCTCACTATGTAAGAAAATGAAGGTGATACCTCCATCCTCATTGAAGGTGATACCTCCATCCTCATACACTGAAGCATATAACCATGCGATGGATATTGAAAGCGAGAACAAAACATCCTCTAGAGGGAAGAAGCATGATGATGAAGAAAGCATGGGGGAGAGCGAGGATGAATCAAAAATCGTACAAGCTCTTCATCATGACATGTTGAGAATGATGAAGGAACTAAAAGTGGAAAACGAAGGGTCTAAGGAGGTGACTAAACTATGGTGTATGAAATGCAAAATAGAAGGCCATACGAAGGTGAACTGTCCAAAGAAAATGTTATGTGATGTTTGCCAAGTTATGGGACATTTCGTTAAAGAGTGCCCATACAATTTGAAAACACAGAGTTCGCAAGTGTTCTTCACATAGGGGGGAACAATCCACCCCTCCGACCACACCACCTAAACCTCAGAATAATAGCGCATCCCCTGGTGGCTATTGCAACTATAAGAGAAATAATATGCCAAGAAGAAAAATCCAATATGATAAAAAAGGTCGGCCAATGATCCAATGCCAAAGATGTAATGAATGGGGTCACTTTGCCAGGGAATGCTAGAATGGTCAAGGTGTTGGGGGGAAGCTATGCAAGTGGTGTGGTCTGGGCAATCATGAAGACACTGACTGCCCAAAGCAGAAAGGTATCAACATACTAGAAGTAGCCGATGAAGAGGTCCTGGCACTTACAAGGGCGCAGATGAAGAAGGAAAGCTATCTGGACCCTCATACGAAGAAATAAAGACTCTGAGAAGCCAGGGAAAAAGTGGAAGAAGCAATGGCAAATGAAAGGATAAATTCCAAAGCGGCTAGTACGTTGTTGCACTCGAAGTTGGAAAAGAACATAGTACAATAGGTGCTTCGCACAACTATACCAGTCAAGGTAATAGACCTTCTACAAACCATGCCTCAACTAAGAGTAGTACTTACAAATATCATGGAAGACAATACTCATATGGGTCTGAGTGAAGACACCGCATAACCGATAGGAGAGACCACAGATCCAATGCTACTCACAATAAGCATCGGGAGGAAACCGATTGTCGTACAAATGGAAATCCTGGGGATGCAACTCTCCAATACCATCATCAATGGAGGGTCAGGAGTTAACGTACTACCTGAGGATACATGGAAGAGCCTCGGAAAGCCCACATTCTAGCCACCGACATTCCAACTGGTTGGCACCGATCAACATAATATCAGACCGATCAGTACTCTAATGGCACATAAAGTGTTGATAGGTATGCAAAATTTCTTATTGAATTTTGTCATCGTCCCACTAGAGAGAAAAGCGTACGATGCACTACTGGGATGGAGATGGCTGATTGCTTCCAAGGTGAACCATAACTAGAAGAGGAATACGCTCTCGATTGAGAGCAATGGGAAGAAGTATATTATTGATTTAAGGAATCAGGCGGTCAGTGAGGACTTGGCATCTTCATAATCAAAATCTGACGAAGGATCGGATGTCGATGAAGAAGGGAAGATAATGGAGCCAAATGAGGAAGGCATACTGGAAATTGGAAGTTGCTCAAAAGATGAAACTAGTTCACTGAATGGGTTATTTCATTGGTAGATGGAGGATTATGAGGTTTTCCACCCGGATTGCAACATGTTGCAGATCAAGAAAGGAGAAGAAGGCGAAGATAAGGGCTTGGCCAGTGAGACATTCCCGCCAGAGTACGATGAGTATAAGGAATGTACGGTAGAATTAGATGAGACGCCAGCTCATAACCTTGAAAAAGACAAACTCATCAAGTACGAGGAACCAACACTCAAAAAGCTGAATCTTGGGTAACAAGAGAAGCCTATGGAGATTCTCGTTGGTGATGATTGGGACCCCGTATTGAAGGCAGCGGCATTTAAAATATTCATGGAGTACAAGGACACCTTCACCTAGACATACAAGGATTTGAAAGGCATACCACCGGAGTTGTGCATGCATAGGATTCCTCTTATACCAGGAGACCAACCCATATGGAAGAGACCCTATATGATGAATAAGAACTATGTCACGAAGGTACAAGAGGAGATTGAGAAGATGTTGGAGGTGGGCATCATTTTCAAAGTGAATGTCAGAGAGTGGGTGTAATTGATTGTCATTTCCTTGAAGAAATAATTAGGGAAAATCCGGATATGTGTCAACTTCTGGTGTTTCAATGCAGTAATTGTCAAGGATCTGTTTCTAATCCCCTTCACGACACCATCTTGGAGGAGGTCGTTGGGCATGAAATGTACTTGTTCTTGGACGGGTTCTCTAGATATAACCAAATTTGTATTGCCAAAGAAGACAAGTTGAAGACAACTTTTATGGTCGAAGATGGGGTGTACATGTACAATTGGATGCCATTTGGGTTGTGTAACGCACCAGCCACATTCCAAAGAATAATTTTGCACATATTTGACAAGATGTCAGTGGGAAACTTTAGGGCATTCCTAGACGACCGGTCCATTTTCAGTGACAAGGAAAAACATCTCAAGGCTCTTGGAGAATGCATGGAGAGGTACAGAGCAGCACGCCTCGCATTGAACCCAAAGAAATTCAGGTTCATGGTACCACAAGGGAAGTTACTAGGGAATATTGTGTGCAAAGATGGGCTAAAGACCGATCTCGACAAAATAAGAGTCATTGTACATATGGAGGCTCCGAGAAACGTCATAGGTGTAAAGTCCTTTCTTGGCCATGTCGAGTACTATCAGAGGTTCATCAAGAGCTTTGCACAAGTATCATACCCTCTCGACTTATTGACAAGGAAGGGACAACCTTTCATATGGGTTGAAGAACAAGAAAAAGCATTCAAGGAACTGAAGGACTGGCTAATCAGTTCACCCATACAGGCGTACTTGGACTGGGACAAGGAATTCCACATACAAGTGGATGCCTCAAAATTCGCCATTGGAGAAACACTCGCACAAGTAGGAGCACACCGATTGGACCACCCAGTATTCTTTTCCAGTTGGCTACTATCGAGGGCAAAGAAGAACTATAGTACAACAGAGCGCGAAGCATTGGGGATGGTTTACTCTGTACAAAAATTCAAGCATTATTTGTTGGCTACATCATTCACCTTCTATGTGGACCATCAAGCTTTAATGTATTTGGTGAACAAACCTATAATCCAAGGAAGAGTGAATAGGTGGTTGTTGTTGCTTCAAGAGTTCACATTCACTATCATAGTATAGTCGGGGAAGAGCCATGTGATCGCCGACCAGTTGTCAAGGATACAATCGAGTGAACCTGTAGAAGGAGTGAATGAAGATTTTACTGATGCGCACCTATTCCATATTGCAGTACTCCCTTCATGGTACAAAAAGATTGGAGAATAATTGTCTACATCCACATTTCCAAGGGAAGTGGCACTGATAGAGGGAAGGAAGCTCGTATTGAAGAGCAAGGAATTTCAGCTAATTAATGGCTTGATGTACAAGATGGGGTCCGACCAGATCCTCTGAAGATGCGTCATAGAAGAGGAAATACCAGGGGTACTGAAGGAAGTACACGAGGGTCTGGCTGGTGGGCATATGGGTGTGGATGCTATGGCGAGAAAAATTCTCTTGGCAGGGCTATGGTGGCCAATGATGCACACAGATGCACGGGAGTGGGTGTTAGGCTGTGATACCTGCTAGAGGGTAGGGAAACCTCTGAAGTGGGATTTTATGCCACTATATCCATCCCAACCATAGGAGTTGTTTGAATGATGGGGATTGCATTTTATTGGGCCACTAAAGGTAAGTAAACTACACCAATGCGGATACATTGTGGCAGCAACACAATTTCTCACAAAGTGGGTTGAAGCACGAGCATTGCTAGATAACACAACCTAGAGCATGACCAGATTCATGTATGAGCAGATAGTAATGTGGTTTGAGATTCCAATCCAGATTATGAGTGATTGGGAAGGACACTTTGTGAACCACGTCATCTAGCTAATGACGATGGAGTTCTAAAAATTTTACAACCTATCAAGCCTGTACTACCCACGAGCCAATGGTCAAGTAGAGTCTACAAATAAGGTGTTAGTGTTAATCATTCACAAGTCATGTGGTGTAGAGGAAGTTGATTGGGAAGAATGGCTACCATCCATCCTGTGGGCGTACCGTATGATGTATAAAGTGACAACAGGACACACACTTTTCTAGTTGATGTATGGCCAAGAAGGAGTGGTACCAATGGACTACATGGTACCCATCCTGAGGATAGCCATGGAGAACCGGTTGGGAGATACAGAGAGTTTGAAGGAATGGTTGTACGAACTCAAAAAATTGGACGAGCGAAGAGTAATGGCACAGTGGCTCACAGAGAATATGCAACAGAGAAGGAAGCATTGGCACGAAAAACACCTTCGGCGAATGAATTTCCGGCTAGGACAATTAGTTTTAAAATATAAAGGCCATAACGAGATCAAGTCGGGGAAGTTCAAAGTATGGTGGTTAGGACCGTTCAAGATTAGAGAAATATGTGACAATGGCTCTATAAAATTGGAGAAATTGGATGGATCACTCCTACCTAATGCAATAAATGGATCAAAGTTGAAGGTATACCAGGAGAGAAAGGAGAAGAAACACACAATAGCCATCAATATGCTTGGATACGCCACCAAAGAGGACTAGCCGGTGCAGAACGAGACACCAAGGAAGTAGGTATGGGGCTTGGGAGGCCCTGGGTATGCAATAGAGGGAGTCTAGGCAGAATCAGGTAGGAACCAGATCATCAAAGAGAGACTAGTGGAAAAGAAAGTGGAAGGAATTGCAGTGCCACAGATACACAAGCACCTGACCAATGCAATTTTTGGGACACCAACGCTTTGGCAATGAATGGGTGGACACTGGAGTTATGTTTCCCCATACAAAGGCATACGAAAGGGATATATGGAAAAATAAATGGATGAAGAAGCACAAAAGGAGAAGGAAGAACAAGCGGAAAGATAATCCCAACCTGGAGATAATGACGAAGAAAATGATGAATGGGACGATGAAAAATGGGAGGCATACTTCGAGAAGATGACTCCTTGTTTAAAAAAAGTGGTCATGACAGAGGACAAGTTTGTATCACATGTAGACGGATATACAGAAGAAATTCTTAAGCAAATGAGAAGGGAGAGAAGGAAGGTGTCAAGGGTAAGGAAGATAGCAATGAAGGATGGACTTTGGAAAGTAATACCCAATCTAGCCGGACTCCGAATGGTAGAAGGAGAAGATGTTACGTGGTACCAGCAATACAGAGGAAGGTATGTCAAAGACAGCCATAAAGGTACTAGTCCTGCCCCTTTACTTGATAAGTGGTTTGATATACAATACATGGGGACTTGTTGCGAAGAAGAATGCTATAAAAGGTCCCCGCACACATGTAAATGGTATTATGCATCTGAATTAAAGGTCAAGATAGGTGACGAAGTAGGAAGAACGAAGAGAAAAAGGGAAGAGGAAGAGAGAGGAGAGAGAAAAGAGGAGAGAGAAGGTGAGAAGAAAAAGAAAATAAGAAGTGAAGGAAAAAATGATAAGAAAAAAATGAACAGAGAGGAGAGAGAAAATATGACTAAGGTGAAAGGGAAATTAAAAGGATTCAAAACTGAGGAGAGAGGAACAAGGAAAAAAGAAAAAGGATTAAATAAAGAAGAAAATATTAAAATACTAAGTGTCGGGAAATTTAAAATGAAATGGCCAATTAATGTAAAGAAAATGAAAGTTAGCCGGGTCCCAGCCAACAAGAAGGCACGACCATTAAAAAAATTGCCGAGAAAAATAAAGTTTGGCAGGAAAATAAAGTTTGGCAGGAAAATAAATTCCAGCAAGTAAAGAAAGTTCGGAAAGAAAAATTTTGGCGAAAAATTAAAGACTACATAGTACGGCCATTTAAAAAAATCGCCAAGGAAAAATTTCAGCAAAAATTCAAAGTAAATGAATTCACGATAAAAGGTTGGGCCACCAAGACCGTATGACATACCAAGCAGAGGGAAAGATTGGCGAAAAGAGAGAAACCTTGGTAGAGAAGGTTAAAGCTTAATCCATACATTGTACAGCCTAAGGAAGAGAGAATCAAAATTGGTCTGTGCACCATACGACTGGAGGGAGAAACCAAAGAAGGCACAACATGCGTATGATTTGGAAAGGAAACATAAGATCAAATATGTCCTAGTGAAGAGTTAAGGAAGCACGTACGGGCTTGCAGAGAAGGAGGCTACATCATACGGCCTGGAAGTAAGGTAGGAGGATACATCGTACAACTTGACAATAAGGTAGGAGGCTACATCATACGGCCTGGCAGTAAGAGAAGAGGCTACATCGTACAACCTAACAAGGAGACGGGAGAAATCATACAATCTAATAGAGGATTAGATAGATACATCGTACGGTCTGATAGGGAGAGAAAGAAGCACATCATACACCCTAGTAGGAGAGACCATTCCATACAACCTAGCAGGAGGCAGTCTATATGACCTGATAGGAGAGTTGCAGCATGACCAAGAAGAATCATCGTACGACATCCATCCATTCCACATGGCGTACGACCTTCCATAAATTTTCAAATCGTATGGTCTTTATCAGGCATACGGCTGGCAGGTTATTGTGTATGACCCAAGCATAACATATTGGTATAGTTGGCAATTGAACTGCAAATCAGCAAGGTACGAGAATTTTTAAATATTCAATTTATTTTCAAAAGACAATAATTTCCTCAGTTCAACAGTTGCAGCAATTGTCAAGTGGAAGATAATAAAGCCGATTGTGATTGTGAAGACAACACCAAAATAGACAAAGGGAAAAAAATTATGTAGTACAAGCCAAAGGTGGCGTCGACAACAAAGAAGAAAAGAATGGACACTAATACAGATGCCATGATCTGGGAAAGCTTAATTGGTAATGAGTGCAAGCAATGGTGGAGGAGATCAACAAATGACCACACACTGAAGATTGCCTTGAGACATTCTCATGTAGATAAGGCAGTGTTGGTACCATTCTTCAATGCCCATGAATTTGAGCCTTGGCTGAAGGCTATAGTGGATAATTATTGTCGACATTCACACAGATCAATCATAGACTACAGGGGTTGTCCAATTACAATTTCCTTTTGGGCATAGGACTTCGAGAGAGTATTTGGCATTCCAGCCACAGGTGCAAGAGTCAACAAGCCAGGAAAGATGACTCAACAACACAAAGAAATACTCATTAAACAAGTTTTTCGGAGTGATTTTACAGCCGAGGAGAAAGACACCATATGGAATGTCGACAATCGAGGGCTTCACAAGAACTAACTGACGAATGTCGAATGGAAGTGCCTAATGGATTTCGTAAAATGTCAATTGACAATAGCTAGCTGAGCATCAAATATCACCATTTGGATGGTGGATTACATGGTGGGGCTCAACATTGGTAGGTTATACAATTGGGGGTGGCTACTCTCATAATGGATGAGGGAATTCTTATCGCATCCACACAAGGAATTTTATATGACACAACACATGATTGCTTTGCTCCTGGATGCAATCCACACATAGGTACCAAAAGGTAGGTGGGGTCAGTTGCAACCTCTCAAACATATGGATCCAGGGTTGCCAACAATATTCTATTGGACAGTACTAGAGCTAAAACAAGTTGGCGAAGGCTTTATGGCAAGAAAAAAGAGGAAGTGCCGAGAAGCATCCGTGGAAGAAGAAACATTGGCAAAGGAAGCATCTGCACAGAGTGGGGAAGAAGGAGAAAGGGAACACATTAAGATATCTTCCTCAACATCAGTGGGGAGTTCACCAGAAGATGAAGAATTATTTGTGGTTGTAGCTACGCAGACTAGAATGGAAGTAGAAGAAGCAGTAATACCACCATTTCAGTCAGTAGGGTTCATCTTGCCAACACTGCCAGTGGGTCAAGGGAGTTTGTCGACTATGACTTTCACCCTGCCGACATCATCCATCGACATCAAATGAACATTGAGAGTGGCAGCCTTAGTACCTGGTGCATTGCCAATATGGGCACCACTAGCAGCCACACTACCAGAAGTGACCGCCATATCCTCAAGTTCGGCAGCCTCAGGCGATACAGTACCACCAATAGGATTCATAGTTACACTGCCAGGATCAACAGTTTAAGTAGAGGCATCACTAGGGTTGGCGAATTCAAGAGAGAGAATGGAGGATGCAGGAGAGAGAGCGCCAAAGCTTGATGTAGGAGATGGAGTACCTTTAGGGATCACTATGTCAGGCCTAGCAGGGACATCACCAGTGGCCCCCATTGAGCCACCATAGTTTTCAGGGACTTGGGGAACCATCACGCCTCAGGAGCAAGTTCCTTATGTTACACTGCCAGGAGCGCCAAGAGTGGTCCATATTGATAATTGGCTAGGGTTAGTGGGCTTCATAGTGGAGGTGGCCAAGATTCTTGGTGAGTGTCTGCCAGAAGGGTTGGTCAGTGATACGGATGTTGTAGGCTTAGCCATTCAGACTCAGCAGAGTGATATTGCAAGGATGGTCAAGGAAGTGCACCAGAAATCACCCGTGGCCATAGAGGGGATAGATGTAGCAGGAGAGACAACAGAGGAGTGGACAATGGCAGAGGAGGTGCACCAGCAACCACCAGTGGCCATAGAGGGGATAGACATAGCAGGAGAGACAACAGAGGAACGAATAGTGAGGGAGACCCCTACAGCCAATGAGGAGGGTGCACCTAATAAGGAGGATGAGGATGCTAGTGAGTCTTACGAGTTTCGTGGTTATGTGGTAGAGATATCACAACTAGATCCATCAGATACTTTGGGGACAGTGTAGAGATACGTGGAGGAGCTCCAACACATGGGGGAAGTAATGATGTAGGTGGGGCACATTTTGAAGGACCTCAAAATCGGTCGATCCCCACTAGTGGGCCAAGAGGTGCAACGAATCAAAGGATTTGTGCAGATGGGGTGTGAGGTAGAGTTTTCTCACATTTTCATTAGCCAATATTGGATGGTATGAGAGACCTCAATAATGCTCATAGCATTGTGGGGTAAGCCACCGAGGTTGGTAGGAAGGGATGCTGGAGTCCTAGAGATCATGTACCACATTGAGCTAGCATTTTGTGATGTCTTCTACAATGTGAAGAGGCGGATGTTTTCCACTGAGTTGGTAGTAGTAGGGAAGGTGGAAGCCTACAGGATGTTGTAGAAGGTTAAAGAGGAGTCAACCATAACCATGAAAAATATGCAAACTGAGTTAGCAGAACACACTCAGATATTCGATTCACAAGGGAACCAGATAGAAACCTTGGAGGCCAAGGTGATTAGTTTGGAGGAGGGGAATCGACAGATGGAGGAGGAGATTTGGTAGAAGGAGGAAGAGACTCAGTAGAGAGAGAAGATGTGGGAAAATAAAATCAAGGAGTTGGAGGAACAGTTGTCAACCAAAAGCATGGAGGCAGACAAAGCCAAGTATCAGCTAATGGAGGTAGACAAAGCCAAGCGTCAGCTAATGGAGGCAACTCACATGGTGAAAGTTGCCAGGGAACGAGAGATTATTGTCGATCGCCAGCTTCATGTACGCACAGAGGAAGTAAAGAGATTGAAGGAACAACACTCTTCTGCTGCCACCCTGATGTCATCAGTTCATCCAAGGACGTCCTCATTTCCCCCTTCCTCTCATTAGATTTTGAACAACGCCATTCCTATTTTTTTGTTTTCTTGTCACCTGGAAGGCGACTTCTTTTGTGGGGGAGATGATGTAAGTCGTGAAATGTCTTTATTGTAGTCAGTCATACTCAGCCAATTGTTATATTTCAATAAAACAATAGTTATAGTGGTAATAATTAAAGGCATGTGCATTCAGTTAATTAAAGTCTCGATTATTTGTAGAGGGTTGTTATGGAATGTCATGACGGTTGGTTCCTCAACCACCACCGAACGTTATATGTACTCAATTATGTAGTCGGGAGGGATATTGATGATTCCATGATTGATAGTATGGGAATACTTTGTGATTGTACATGGTGATACTTGCTAGAAATGAATATAAGAATCTCGTGATTCAAGCATATTGTGTTGTATACTCTGTTATTCTATTCCATGTCCTACATATATTTAGTTTACTTCAGTAGTACGTAGTACATTGAACTATACTTAGAGAGGTAAAAAAATCATATGCTAGAAGTGGCGTGTCAGTCCTACTCAACTTTTTCAGGGGGTCAAAGTCTGAACCTTCTCTTCTATGTCTTCTCTTCCTTCAATCTTGATTTCTAGATCCGAAATGCTAAATTTTTCTATATAGGTGTCTATTAGTGATCTTGTAAACAAGATGAAAACTTTGAAAACTTGAAAAGTTCTTCCAATCTTGCTCTTCAATGTATCTCCATCCTAGATCTACAAATCCCACACTAAAGAGAGGGGAAAATGTTTTTTTGTTAGTAGAAAGGGGTTTTCCTTGGTCAAACCACGTTTTGGTGATCAAACCTTGAAATGAAATGAAATAGAAAGAATGAATGATGAATGATGAATGAAAAAATGTGTAATGTTGCAATTCACCAAACCCTTAAAGAATAGGTTGGAAAAATGTATGAAATGGCTAGCATGAATGTGGATCTTGACTTGAATGCTTCCTTGAATCATGAAATCTTACATCACAAATGTTAGCTAAAAACAAACATGATGCATGATGACTTTGACATGATGCTTGATACTTGAATGATGCTCTAAAACACTTGATAATCACTCTTGAATTCTCTTGTGAACTCAAATTTTCTATAAGGAATTCTCTAATGAAAGTGTTAGGTGAAAATGAGTGAAATATTGTTGTATTTATACTTGTTTATGCCAAATTTCCTAAAATTACAACACTACAAGCTGACATTAGATCTAGGATAACAAAATCTTGCTAAGAATTTGAATTTAATTTAGGTCCAAGCTAAGCGGGACTCATACGCTAGTTATGGTGTATGAGTCCCATTAAACTAAGCTTAGGACACATTTTTCAAGAAAGGCTTAGATTTATGTGAAATCTAGATTAGGGCCCCAAAACTTAGGTTGTACCCATATGCCCAACATGGTGTATGAGTTCCATATCATTAAATCTAGGCCATACAATCCAAAAACACATGAATTATGATTGGATCTTGATAAATGTTAGGATTAATCTCAAAGAGATGCATTAAATAATGCTTGTGGATGCAAAATAAGGCCTGGAATTAAAGCATAAAGAATCCCAATTAATTAATAAAACCCTAGATTAGTGTGAAAGCATAAAGGTACACTTTACAACACCTTAAATAAGGAACAACTAGGTCCACTTAGTTTACAAGGGTCCAAGACCTCGTGTGAATGTGTTAAACACACTACAACACTAAATCAAGGCAACATTAACCTTAATTTAACAAGGAGGGCCTAGAAAACTATGAAAACATAGAGCGGTACATTTTCTATCACTGCGTTTAGCTCCCACTTTAGTGAGAGGAGGAACTTGCTTCAAAATCACACTAAAGTAGAGAAACTTGTATCAAGAGGGGTTCAAATGTACTAATGCTAGTAAGATAAGACAACAACGATCAAGAGGGGTGATCAAGCCCCCAGGATCAAGATCCTATGACAAGCCAACATAAGTAAAAAAGAACACACATAAATTATATAAGGAGCAACAACAATGCACAAGCATACACTTCCAAAGACACAAAGAAAATAAAAAATAAAACAAAAGGGATGGATCAAGCTTCAACCATTTATCTTGCATGTTGTGGATCATATCTAAGTTATTTTTCAAGGAAATGCATGCTCACAAGGGCTAATGGAAGCTCACATTGTCCATTAGGTGAGCCCCCAATGAGACACATACGCATGTGGTTGGTATGTGCTCACACAAAAAAACAAGTGGCTATGGGAAAGTCATGCCTAAGTTTGACTCCCATATGTATAACGAGACCAAAACTATACCTCTTGATAAATTTGATAAGGCACCACACAATAATGAATGTCGAGCTTCATGAGGCAAGAAATTTTTTGTATGCTTAACACCCATGAACAAACAAGATGGGACCACAAGCAAGAAAAGCACGTGTTATGTAAGGTGGCCATATAATCAAAAATGTAAAAGAGTATAAGGTATGTTCAAAAGTGTTTTTCTTAGTTCATGTAACGTCTTAACTTAGGGAACATTGTGCATAATGTCTCCAGCAGAGGACCAATCAAAGAATAGAATATAAATAACTTAAGGGATGTAGTGTGTCACATCAAGCCACTAAGAGGAATATAATATGTTAAGAGAGATCACGCTCTTGAAGGACATCACACCCAATGCTACCACAAAGCGAAAGACACATCACATGCAGTAAGAAGAATACACAATGAAACATGAATTGAAAAAAAATAATGCTAATGTCACCCCCACTTTAAAGAAATTGCTAAACACCATGTTGTGAGCAATTACTTTAAAGTAGAAAATGATAGATGCTAACAATAAAAAGGACACAAGAGCTTATTTGGAAAGCCCTATGACAAGTCATATGTTTCCAAATAAAGCTATATCATGAAAAGGGGTTGCCCCCAAAATGAAATCCCAAAATCACATAAAGGATCCATGGATTTAGGGTCAGTATGTTCATGCTACAATGTTTTTAAAGAGATTGAAACTGTCATCATTCCACAAATACTCATGGGACAAGAAGAATGACGTGCAAAGAAATAAAAACAAAGAAAAATCTTTTGGGTCAACATGGAAGAGACCTAAATGTCTTGATGCCTTGTGTCATCACCAAAAGGAAAAGAAAAAGACAAAGAAAAGATAAATGAAAAGATTTTGGGTCAACATGGAAGATACATGAATGTATCAACGCCTTGTGTCATCCCCAAAAGGAAAAGCACAAGAAAAGAAAAGATAAAAGATTTACGACATAGAGAAGAATGTACGTACAAATAGAGGAATGTCACAAAGAGAGATACATCAAACATAATTGTATGGGGGGATCACATGACACACATGCAATCACATAAAGAAATATGGAAAAAGAAACAATGCAAAATACTAGTAAGGCACATGTGAGTCAACCTATTATCGGGTTTTCTACATCCCAATCATGTTCATCATATATAAAAGGTGGAAAACTAGCCAAAGGGACAACGAAAAATACACTAGTAGGACAAGGCTATCTAATTCTTGCCCCCACCGAGTGTAAGACAAGAATGAACCGAGGTATGTGATGAGAAGGAACTCCTTGCATCTTGAAATGATTTGCAATGAATGTAAGACACACTACAACACAATAGGCAATTAGCGCCAACTTTTGCACCAGATTTTAGTGTATTTGAGCCCATCAATTGGAGCCATCTCACAGCACAAAATTCGGTGCAAAATCGTTTCTTCGTTTCATCGCTGGATTTTGCACTGGCTTTTATGCTAGATTTAGCATCTACTTTAGCATCAGATGTTACGCTAGAAATTTAGTGCCAATAATAGCATGCTATTTAGTGTTGGAAATAGCACCAAAAAATAGCAACTAAATTGGTGTAGTGATAGCGTCCTATTTACCGCTATAAATAGCACCGAAAATGGCACTGGAAATAGTGCCTAAATTATCATGGTGATAGAATTTTATTTAGCACCGAAAATACCACCTAAATTGACACCCAATTTGGCTTTCGATTTTGCTTCCATTTTTGCTCCTATTTTTGCTTCTAGTTTTGCTACCAATTTCGCTCCCAGTTTTGCTTCCACTTTTGCTTCCAGTCAAGTGCTTCCACTTTTGCTTCCACTTTTGCTTCTGGTATTGCTTCTAGTTTTGCTTCTAGTTTTGCTTCCAGTATTGCTTCCAGTTTTGCTTCCAATTTTTTTTCTAGGTTTGCTTCCAATTTTTCTTCTAGTTTTTCTTCCAGTTCTTCTTCCAGGTTTGCTTCCAATTTTTCTTCTAGTTTTACTTCTGGTTTTGCTTCCAGCTTTGCTTAAATCATTTTTGCTTCCATTTTTGCTTCCGATTTTGCTTCTGGTTTTGCTTCCAGGTTTGCTTTTGGTTTTGCTTCCAATTTTGCTTGCAATATTTCTTCTAGTTTGTTTCTAGTTTGGCTTCCATTGTTTCTTCCTTTTTTGATTCTAAAAATGCTTCTTATTTTGCTTCCTTTTTTGCTTCTAAAAATGCTTCTTGTTTTGCTTCTAAAAAATGCTTCTTGTTTTTCTCCTAGTTTTGCTTCTGGTTTTGCTTCTAGGTTTGCTTCCGGTTTTTCTACTAATTTTTCTTCCAAGATTGCTTCTAGTTTGTTCTATTTTGGCTTCCATTGTTGCTTCCTTTTTTCTTCTAAAAATGCTTCTTGTTTTGCTTCCATTTATTAATTTAATATGTTTTAATTCAATTTAATTAGTTAAATGTATGATGCCTCTTAAATAAATCATATGATTATAGAGTAATTAATTTAATTATTTAACTCATATGATTAAATAACAAGATAATTATGTACCAAAAAAAAATTAAAAAAATAAAAATTGTTAGTTAAATCACTCCCAAAATGATACATGTCCAATAGTTTGCATAAGTCAAAATGATATATGTACAAATGATATAAGAAAAAATGATAAATTATGTAACTCAAATTGATACAAGTCAAGATGATACATGTCCAAATGATATAAGAGAAAATTAGAAATTTCAATATGATACAACTCAATAATATGGTACAATAGGCCGTGAAAATGATACATATGATAATAACCATGAAAAGAGGCATCATAACAATATATTAACAATGATCCATGATGCAGTCTATATGATCATGAATGTTAATGTGTACTACCAACAACTAACTCAACATCATCACCACTATCCTGATCATGATCATCATAATGATGTACCAACAATGATCCATGATGCAGCCTATATGATCATGAATGTTATTGGGTACTACCAACAACTACCATATCATCATCATCATTGTCATTGTCATCATTATTGTCATCGGCCTCAGTGTCTTCCATATCTGCATCATCATCATCCTCTGCCATGTGATTTGTATCGGTAGAACCAAATTTTTTTTAATCTATATCATGATGAGGATCATCTTGATCTTCTAGACGACCCGTGTTCTCCAAAAAAAAAAACATTTAAAATGAAAAGTTATTATTTATTTCATGCAATAATTTATTTTTCTATTATATATCTAATAATGAAACATATGAGACGAAACCATAATCATATTACATCATATCAAAGTGCACATACCATAATAAAATTTCGAAAACATTATAGCTAATATGTGATTCCAATGATGTAAAACATGTAACAGTTCTAATAAATGTTAGTAAAGATCATAAAAAAAATTGTTATACAATTTAACTATCAACTGTAAATTTTGCTACATAACCTTAAGTGCCAACCCTCTTCAAAAGAATGAGGAGACTGCAAGAAGATTGGCTATAGGGGGCATTAGTACAAGAGATGGAAATGGCTCTTCCAAGCCATCCAATGAGATGGTTTCATACAAAAATGTGGAAGATATCCCCGTTTCTAAAGAGCTCATGATTCAGGTTGATACGAAAAATTATGTTGATCTAGTACCCATATATGGCATCATGGTTGTATTTAATGTAGCCACCATCAAGATTGTTACAAGCCAACAAGATGGAGGGAATTCTTATATAAGGATAATTTTCAATGTTCCAGGTACCAGCTTTAATGCCAACTACATACCAACATTGAAATTCCCTAGCAATATTTATGTTAAGGAAATTTCTCTTAGATCCAAGGATTCAAAGCACATCAACGATGTGGTACAAATGATTAAATACAATAGATGATCTGTAGCAATGAAAGAGTCTGAAAAGGCAGAGAGAGATACACTAGTGACTAAGGAGAAACTTCAACTTTCAAAAACAAAGGAAATTAGGCTGGCAGACTTGTGGATTAGGCCAGCATTTGGTGGAAGAGGAAGAAAGATGATTGGAACTCTAGAGGGCCACAATAATGGATTTAAATATTCAGCCATAAGATCATAAGAGAGAGATGATATCATGTATCAAAACATTAAGCATGCATTCTTCCAGCCAACGAAGAAGGAGATGATTACTTTGCTTCATTTTCATTTGCATAACCTTATCATGGCATGGGAACCAAGAAGACCAAGGATGTCTAGTTTTATGTGGAAGTAATGGATGTGGTCCAAAATTTAGGATGGGAAAGAAGGTCAATGTATGATCCTGATGAAATTGAGGAAGAACAACAAGAGAGGGACATGAAAAATAAAATCAATGCAGAGTTTCAAGGTGTTGGGACTAGAAAAATCCAACATTTTCCACTAGCCTCTACCTCACCTACCTTCCATATACCATAGAAATACACCACACTTTAATTTTATGATCAATACAAACTGTATAAATTTGTGTGACCAGGTCCATATTATAGCCTCCATTGCACCCATAAAATTGAAATCTTGCAATCTTTCCCCCATTCCTAGAAAAATTCAATACCATCAGTCTAACAATGCTTCATCGGTAGAACCCCCATCACAGCACCATTGATGGCCCAAGGAAAATTTCTCACAACCTAGTATCGAAGTAACAATACCCTATCAAGCTGAATCCTGAGGTTCTCTCCCCGATATACCGGTAGAGTCAACAAAAGTAAACAAATCATTGTAAGAGATAAACATTAGTGGAAAGAATTATGGCATTCCCACGATGGGCCGATATAACCGTGAATAGTTCTTTAGGAAATTTTGTACTTTGATTATACTATTTTTAAGTGACCTTTTCATGTATATAATCATATCATGTTCATGTATGTTAATATAAGGTAGCTATGGAGGTAGTTCAAAGAGATGGCTCTCGACATTTTCCTTATCTCACAAAGTCTACAGGAATAGGAATAGGGATCAAATTTTGAGAGTCTGGTTTAAGTTTGAATTTAATAAATGACAAAATTGTGAAGGTTGGAATGGATTTTAATGTATCACTTGGGTTTCATAACTTGCAGTTACAGATTGGTAACCCCAAAACATAGAATTATTCATTGCTCCTTGCTAACACTGTGGTTGTTAGGGATAAAGGGCTTGTAAATGCAACTGGGGTTAGGTCCAAAGTATACACTGATGTTGCATACTCATTTAACGACGATCATGAAGATGAGGAAGTGAAACAAAAACCCAAGGATGAGGTAAATGGAGGAGAATCAGGCATCTCCAAGGAAACCTTATGATCTAATAATCAGGAGATTACTAAAGAAGAACAGCGTCGTCAATACCAAGCAAAACTTGCAAGGAAAAAGAATGAGGAGACTACAAGAAGATTGGCTACAAGGAGCATTGGTACAGGAGATGGACATGGCTCTTCCAAGCCATCCACTAAGATGGTTTCCTACAAAAATATGGATGATATCCCCAATTCTATAGAACTCAATATTTAGGTTGATACAAAAAATGGTGCTTTTCTAGTACCCATATATGGCATCATGGTTCTATTTCATGTAGCCACCATCAAGAGTGTTGCAAGCCAACAAGATGGAGGGAATTCTTATATAAGGATAAATTTCAATGTTCCAGGTACCAGCTTTAATGCCAACTACATGCCAACATTGAAATTCCCTAGCAATATTTATGTTAATGAAATTTCCTTTAGATCCAAGGATTCAAAGCACATCAACCATGTCGTAAAAATGATTAAATCCCACAGACGATCTATAGCAATGAAAGAGTCTAAAAAGGCAAACAAAGCTACACTAGTGATTGAGGAGAAACTTCAGATTTCAAAAGCAAAGGAAATTAGGCTACAAGACTTGTGGATCAGGCCAACATTAGGTGGAAGAAGAATCAAGATGACTGGAACTCTGGAGGGCCACCATAATGGATTTTGATATTCAAACATGAGAGCAGAAGAGAGAGCTGATATCATGTATCAAAACATTAAGCATGCATTCTTCCAGCCATAAAAAAAGGAGATGATTACTTTGCTTCACTTTCATTTGCATAACCATATCATGGCATGGGAACCAAGATGACCAAGGATGTCCAAGTTTATGTTGAGATAATGGATGTGGTCCAAAATTTAGGAGGGGCAAGAAGGTCAATGTATGATCCTGATGAAATTGAGGAAGAACAACAAGAGAGGGATAGGAAAAATAAAATCAATGCAGAGTTTCAAGGATTTGTCAAGTGAGTAAGAGAGTTATGGAACCTGCCTCATCTAAAATATTTTGAGCTAGAGTTATATATACCATTTAGAGAACTTGGTTATCATGGAAGAGGAAGAAAGATGATTAGTTTGCTTCCTTTTCATTTGCATCACCATATCATGGTGTGGGAACCAAGAAGACCAAGGATGTCTAGTTTTATGCGGAGGTAATGGATGTGGTCCAAAATTCAAGAGGGGAAAGAAGGTCAATGTATGATCCTAATGAAATTGAGGAAGAACAGCAAGAGAGGGACAGGAAAATTAAAATCAATGTAGAGTTTCAAGGATTTTTCAAGCGAGTAAGAGAGCTATGGGAGCAGCCTCATCTAAAAGATTTTTAACTAGAGTTTGATATACCATTTAGAGAGCTTGGTTTTCATGGAAAAGGAAGAAAGATTACTTTGCTTCATTTTTATTTGCATCACCATATCATGGTGTGGGAACCAAGAAGACTAAGGATGTCCAGTTTTATGTGGAGGTAATGGATGTGGTCCAAACTTTAGGAGGGGCAAGAAGGTCAATGTATGATCCTCATGAAATTGAGGAAGAACAACAAGATAGGTACAAGAAAAATAAAATCAATGTAGAGTTTCAAGGATTTTTCAAGCGAGTAAGAGGGCTATGGGAGCAGCCTCATCTAAAAGATTTTGAACTAGAGTTTGATATACCATTTAGAGAGCTTGGTTTTCATGGAAGATGAAGAAAGAGTTGGTGGAATTGCCTTTCTTAGTAATCACTATTAGTGAGATTGAGATTGTTAACCTTGAGAGAGTAGGACTTTGGAAAAATTTATTTGATATGGCTATTGTTTTGAAATAATTCAAGCGGTATGTACTCTGCATTGATGCCATTCCTCAATCTTCACTTGATGGAATCAAGGAATAGCTAAACTCCATGGATATAAAGTATTATGAAAGAAGAATGAACTTGAACTGGCTACCATTTTTGAAGACTAATACTGATGATCTAGATAAATTTATTGAAGATGGTGGTTGGGAATTTTTGAATATGGAAGCTAGTGATTCTGATTCTGATAATTCAGAAGAGTTAGATCAAGGATATGGACCCTCTAATGTAGAACAGGAATTAGAATCAGATGAGGAAGGTTTAGAAGATGAATCTCTTGTGGAGTCATATGAGGATGATGAAGAAGAAGAATATTTTGAAGAGGAAGGTAAAACATGGGATGAATTAGAATTCGAAGCCAAAAATGCAAATAAGGAAAAAGGAGATGAGTCTGACAGTGAAGAGGAAAGGCGGCAAGAAAAGGTAAAAGCTATGGGGAAGTCTCAGGCACCTGATATTAGATATTCAAGAGGAATGCATGCTAAGAGGCATAAATTAAAATGAATTGAGTTCTTCTACATCCTTCTACTATTTATTCATGCACATAAATGTTTCAGTTGTTTATGCAAATGATTCATATATGCTAACTTTTCTTACTTTTCTTCATTTCAATTTGCATAACCATATCATGGCATGGGAACCAAGAAGACAAAGAATGTCCATTTTTATGTGGAGGTAATGGATGTGGTCCAAACTTTAGGAGGGGAAAGAAGGTCAATGTATGATCCTGATGAAATTGAGGAAGAACAACAAGAGAGGGATGGGAAAAATAAAATCAATGTAGAGTTTTAAGGATTTGTCAAGCAATTAAGAGAGCTATGGAAGCAGCCTCATCTAAAATATTTTGAACTAGAGTTTGATCTACCATATAGAGAGCATGGTTTTCATGGAAGAGGAAGAAATATGATTACTTTGCTTCATTCTTATTTTGATAATCATATCATGGCGTGGGAACCAAGAAGACCAAGGATGTCTAGTTTTATGTGGAGGTAATGGATGTGGTCCAAACTTTAGGAGGGGAAAGAAGGTCAATGTATGATCCTGATAAAATTGAGGAAGAACAACAAGAGAGGGACAAGAAAAATAAAATCAATGCAGATTTTCAAGGATTTGTCAAGCGAGTAAGAGAGCTATGGGAGCAACCTCATCTAAAATATTTTGAACTAGAGTTTGATATACCATTTAGAGATCTTGGTTTTCATGGAAGAGGAAGAAATATGATTACTTTGCTTCATTTTCATTTGCATAACTATATCATGGTGTGGGAAATAAGAAGACCAAGGATGTCCAGTTTTATGTGGAGGTAATGGACATGGTCCAAACTTTAGGAGGGGCAAGAAGGTAAATGTATGATCCTGATGAAATTGAGGAAGAACAACAAGAGAGGGACATGAAAAATAAAATAAATGCATATTTTCAAGGATTTGTCAAGTGAGTAAGAGAGCTCTAGGAGCAGCCTCATCTAAAAGATTTTGAACTAGAGTTTATATACCATTTAGAGAGCTTGGTTTTCATGGAAGAGAAAGAAATATTATTACTTTAATTCATTTTCATTTGCATAACCATATCATGGTGTGGGAACCAAGAATACCAAGGATGTCTAGATTTATGTGTAGGTAATGGATGTGGTCCAAACTTTAGGAGGGGCAAGAAGGTTAATGTATCATCCTGATGAAATTAAGGAAGAATAGCAAGAAAGGGATATGAAAAATAAAATCAATGCAGATTTTCAAGGATTTTTCAAGTGAGTAGGAAAGCTATGGGAGCAACCTCATCTAAAATATTTTGAACTAGAGTTTTATATACCATTTAGAGAGCTTGGTTTTCATGGAAGAGGAAGAAATATGATTAATTTGTTTCATTTTCATTTGCATAACCATATCATGGCATGGGAACCAAGAAGACCAAGGATGCCTAGTTTTATGTTGAGGTAATGGATATGGTCCAAACTTTAGGAGGGGCAAGAAGGTCAATGTATGATCCTGATGAAATTGAGGAAGAATAACAAGAGAGGGACAAGAAAAATAAAATCCATGTAGAGTTTCAAGGATTTCTCAAGTGATTAAGAGAGGTATGGGAGCAACCTCATCTAAAATATTTTGAACTAGAGTTTGATATACCATTTAGAGAGCTTGGTTTTCATGGAAGAGGAAGAAAGTTGATTTATTTTCTTCATTTTCATTTGCATAACCATATCATGGTGTGGGAACCAAGAAGACCAAGGATGTCTAGTTTTATGTGGAGGTAATGGATGTGGTTCAAACTTTAGGAGGGGCAAGAAGGTCAACTTATGATCTTGATGAAATTCAGGAAGAACAACGAGAAAGGGACAAGAAAAATAAAATTAATGCAAATTTTTAAGGATTTTTCAAGTGAGTAAGAGAGCTATGGGAGCAGCCTCATCTAAAATATTTTGAACTAGAGTTTGATATACCATTTAGAGAGATTGGTTTTCATGGAAGAGGAAGAAATATGATTAATTTACTTCATTTTCATTTGAATAACCATATCATGGCTTGGGAACCAAGAAGACCAAGGATGTCCAATTTTATGTGGAGGTAATGGATGTGGTCCAAAATTTAGGAGGGGTAAGAAGGTCAATATATGATCCTGATGAAATTAAGGAAGAACAACAAGAGAGGGACGGGAAAAATAAAATCAATGCAGATTTTCAAGGATTTGTCAAGTGAGTAAGAAAGCCATGGGAGCAGCCTCGTCTAAAATATTTTGAACTAGAGCTTGGTTTTCATGGAAGAGGAAGAAAGATGATTACTAAATGCTTCATTTTCATTTGCATAACCATATCATGGCGTGGGAACCAAGAAGACCAAGGATGTCCAGTTTTATGTTGAGGTAATGGATGTGGTCCAAACTTTAGGAGGGGCAAGAAGGTCAATGTATGATCCTGATGAAATTGAGGAAGAAAAACAAGAGAGGGATAGGAAAAATAAAATCCTTGTAGATTTTCAAGGATTTTTCAAGCGAGTAAGAGAGCTATGGGAGCAGCCTCATCTAAAATATTTTTAACTAGAGTTTGATATACCATTTAAAGAGCTTGGTTTTCATGGAAGAGGAAGAAATATGATTACTTTACTTCATTTTCATTTGCATAACCATATCATGGCATGGGAACCAAGAAGACCAAGGATGTCTAGTTTTGTGTTGAGGTAGTGGATGTGGTCCAAACTTTAGAATGGGAAAGAAGGTCAATGTATGATCCTGATGAAATTGAGGAAGAACAACAAGAGAGGGAGAGGAAAAATAAAATCAATGCAGATTTTCAAGGATTTTTCAATCGAGTAAGAGAGCTATGGGAGCAATCTCATCTAAAATATTTTCAACTAGAGTTTGATATACCATTTAGAGAGCTTGGTTTTCATGGAAGAGGAAGAAAGATGATTACTTTGCTTTATTTTCATTTGCATAACCATATCATGGCATGGGACCCAAGAAGACTAGGGATGTCTAGTTTTATGTGGAGGTAATGGATATGGTCCAAAATTTAGGAGGGGCAAGAAGGTCAATGTATGATACTGATGAAATTGAGGAAGAATAGCAAAAGAGGGATAGGAAAAATAAAATCAATGCATATTTTCAAGGATTCGTCAAGTGAGTAAGAGAATTATGGGAGCAGCCTCATTTAAAATATTTTGAACTAGAGTTTGATATACCATTTAGAGAGTTTGGTTTTCATGGAAGAGGAAGAAAGAGTTGGTGGAATTACCTTTCTTAGTAATCACTATTAGTGAGATTGATATTGTTAACCTTGAGAGATTAGGACTTTAGAAAAAGGCATTTGATATGGCTATTATTTTTAAAGACTTCAAGTGGGATGTACTCTGCATTGATGCAATTCCTCAATCTTTGCTTGATGGCATCAAGGAATGGTTGAACTCCATGAATATAAAGTGTTATGAAAGCAAAATGAACAACTGGTTGCCAATTTTGAAGACTAATACTAATGTTCCAGATAAATT
This sequence comes from Sequoiadendron giganteum, assembly GCA_007115665.2. Classification (NCBI taxonomy): domain Eukaryota; kingdom Viridiplantae; phylum Streptophyta; class Pinopsida; order Cupressales; family Cupressaceae; genus Sequoiadendron; species Sequoiadendron giganteum. The sequence continues at coordinate 532,025,114 of CM021107.1, read as the reverse complement.
TATTGAAGATGGTGGATGGGAATTTTTAATATGGAAGCTAGTGATTATGATTCTGATAATTCTGATAATTTAGAAGAGTCAGATCAAGGATATGAACCCTCTAATGTAGAAGAGGAATGAGAATCAGATTCCATGTAGCCACCATCAAGAGTGTTACAAGCCAACAAGATGGAGGGAATTCTTTTATAAGGATAATTTTTAATGTTCTAGGTACTGACTTTAATGCCAACTACATGCCAACATTGAAATTACCTAGCAGTATTTATGTTAAGTAAATTTCCTTTAGATCCAAGGATTCAAAGCACATCAATGATGTGGTACAAATGATTAAATACCATAGACGATCTATAGTAATGAAAGAGTCTAAAAAGGCAGAGAGAGCTACATTGGTGACTTAGGAGAAACTTCAGCTTTCAAAAAAAAAGGCAATTAGGCTGGCAGACTTGTGGATCAGACTAGCATTCGGTGGAAGAGGAAGAAAGATGGATGGAACTCTAGAGGCCCACCATAATGGATTTCAACATTCAACCGTGAGAGCATAAGAGAGAGTTGATAGCATGTATCAAAAAATTGAGCATGCATTCTTCCAACCAGTGGAGAAGGAGATGATTACTTTGCTTCATGAATAAGGGAAGTTTTCAAAGGCTAAAACAATGTGTACCTTGCTGAAAAAGTGTTGTTTTGAGGTCACTGAGGACTCATTCACCCAAGGTGGCAAATGGGTCCCTCTTAGGGTTTTTGAAAAATGAATTTTGGGTTTTGTTCTTCAATGTCTACACTTCGAGCTCCTAGGTCAATAGCTCTCAAAATTTTGAAAGAAATTGTATAGACAACTTTTTGTTATATTGCAATGTAGATGACAACTTTGCAACTTTTCAACTTTGACAAATTTTCTTCAATCTTGTTCTCCACTTGATCTTCAACCTAAAAATATACAAAAACTCATCAAAGAGGGGAAAAACTTGTTGATTTCTAGGGAATATTGGTTTTTCTTGGTCAAGCCCCATTTAGGTAATTAAACCTTATGATGAAATAATGAAATATGAACATGAAACATGAAAATGATACCTTGGATGATGTATTGGAATGTAAATATGTAATCTAACATGAAGTGGCCATGAAGAATTCAAATATTGATCTTGAATTATATGTGAAACAATGCTTAACTTGGATCTTCAATGCTACATCAACAACATTAGCTCAGCTACATGCTTGATTCCCTATGCCTTTGACATGATCATATGATCTGGAATTTTAGCAATAGAACTTCAATAATATGCCTCTGAATGTCCTTAAAATTCTCTTGAAAATGCTCTATAATGCTCTTGTGAAGTATTAAGATGCTCTCTTGAAAATCTTAGATGAAACTATGATAATTAACCTTATATTTATACTAAATCTACGGTTTAACCCTAAAATTCAAATAACACAAGTTGACATCAGATCTAGGATTCAAAATCATTAAAATCCAGCCACAATTAAGTTCAAAAAGTGGTGTCCTAGGTAAAGAGGACCCATTCGCCCAAAGAGGACCAAGCTTTGAGGAGGTGAAGTATCACTAAAAACACATCATAAATATGTTAAAAATAGGGTGTCCTAGGTAAGGAGGACCCATTCACCACCTTGGGTGAATGGGTCCTAGCACAATTTTCTAAGACTTAAACTTTTCTAATTTAAATGTTATGCAATACTACTAATGAGTGTCGGGATAGATCCTTCGAAAAATGTAATAAATAAGGCTTGGATTTGAATTAAAGGGGTCAATTAAGCTCAATTAGTCTCAATTTATTAATAAATCCTTAGATTAGTGTGAAAGTGTAATAAAATACTATACAAAACCCTAAATAAGGCACAATTAAGTCCATTTTATCATTAATTGTTAATTCCCAAAATAAGCATGAAAAAGGGTTACTTTTTTGATGCTACATTTTTCCCCCACTTTAGTAAGAGTTTTCCCCCATGAAAAACTCACACTAAAGTAGATATTCAAGAAACTTAAGTATGCAACAGTAAAAAGATACATATTCATACCCTATTAAAGACCAAGAAAAATAAAGAATCATACAAGATCAAGCTTTGATTGTTACAACACAATGTGGAATGCAGTTGTTTTTCCAAGAAAAAGGATCAAGATTTGGCGGTCCAATGCTATGTGGAACACATCTAGGATGTTTTTCTGTAACAAGGATCAAGCTTCGATAGCCCAACATGATGTGGAACATATCTAGGTTGTTTTTCCATAACATGTGTTCTCACTCTGGGGTAGTGGGAACTCAAGCCATCCACTAGGTGAGTTATCCCAATGGGGTAGAAAATAAGAGAATCATATTAGCCTGCCATACCATACCAAAGTTATCCTCCTGACAAATTCAATAAGGCATCACAATCCTATGTTTTTGTGAAATCTTTTGAATGTTATGTTTGTCTATAGCTTTTTGTTAAAGGGTATTTTTCTTCATTCGTATAAGGTCTTCTTCTTAGGGAATATCATGCCTAATGTATCCAAGAAAGAATAAGTCAAGAATATCAGATCACCACTTATGGGATGCCTCATTTGTATTATGCCACTAAGGGAAATTGTATGCTTAGAAATATCACACTCTTGGAGGACATCAAACCCAATGACAACACCAAGAAAAGGACACCTCACAAGAAAAAAGAAAATCACAACATGAAATATGCAAAATATCGAAAGATGTAATCGATGTATGCCTCCACTTTAAAGCAGTTATAACACCATTACTATGAGCAACTGCTTTAAAGTAGCCAATTCTTTCACCTAATACATGAGAGCTTTCCTTGGAAAACTCTATGTCATGAACAAGGAGGGAAGGGTTGCCCTAAAAAATACATAAGGGACCTATGGATTCAGGGCCAGTATGTCTTTGCTACAATGTTGTTTAAGAGCTCAAAACTGTCATCATTCCCTGAATACTCATAGAACTGGAAGAATGAAACAAAGAGAGGGAAAACAAATAAAAATACTTCGGGTCAATATGAAAGAGATCTAAATGTCTTGATGCCTTGTGTTATCCCTGAAAGGAAAACACAAGACAAATGAAAATATAAAGGAAATATTTTGGGTCAACATGGAAGATACCTAAATGTCTCGATGCCTTGCATCATCCCCAAAAGGAAAACACAAGACAAGTAAAAAAGATAAAGGAAAGCTTTTGGGTCAACATGGAAGAGACCCAAATGTCTCGATACCTTGCATCATCCCGAAAAGGAAAAAAAAAGACAAATGAAAAAATATAAAATGCTTACAACATAGAGAAGGAAGTAGGTACATATAGAGGACTGGACAGAGAGAGAGAGATACATCAAATGAAACATCACACATGATCACATTGCGCACATGCAATAACATAAAGAAACATGAAAATGAAAAATAAAAAAAAAGACTAGTAAGGCACATGCGAGTCAACCTAGAGAAGGTCATTTGCATCCCAATCTTGTTTTGTATAAACAGAAGGAAAACAACTAGCCAAAGGGACAAAAAAAAGTTTCAAACTAAGGGAAGCACCAAGTTCAACACTCTTTTTAGGAGATTTATCATTTAAGCTCATAGAAGAGGAAAATAATGTATTCAATTCATCATGCACTTGTTCATCAATATTTTTAATGTCAATGTCATCATCTAGATTTATCAAAATAGGAGGTCAAATGGTAATGTCTCTCGAAGGTTATTTTTTACATTGTGGTGAAGGTATAGAATCATGATGCATTGCTTCAAGTAAGTTCAGAGTTTTATTTTATATGTTGATATTGTCTTCTTTGGTTTGTAACATACAAGCAATAGCACAATGCCTATGCCTATTCTCTATAGCACTCCAATTTTGTTTCAATCTATTGCCAATTTGTGTTTGTGTAAGAGAGGATTTTTCAATCATAGGTTTCTTCTCTTCCTTGGGAGGAACGGAGGAAATAAGAGGAGGTTATTCAACCACTTTCTCTTTAGCTTTGTAAACTTGTTTGACTTTAGGAGGGTCCAACATGATTGTTTTGGTTATCTTGTCGTCTCTTATAAGAAATTGTAGAAGGATTTGTTATAAGTTGTTCTTGGATGTTTAGAAGGTCTTTTGGTTCAATCATTGTTTCATTAGGGATAAGTGGTTCAGTTATAGGTTGAGGCACGTTTCGAAGGGATAATTCTGCTATATGCTTTTCCTTGAACTTTTGATATTCAATTTGAAAAAGAAGTCCTCATGAGGTTTAATAGGTTTCATAGGCTCAAGCCAAAATAAATCTAATGAAAAATTCCCTCGGGCATACGCAGGATTAAACCCATTATGATGCATAGTAAATATATCATTGCCAAATGGAAACTTAAAATTTTATGCACAATTGAGGGGATGTTATTCATGGAGCGAAGCCATGGGTAGCCTAGTTTCACATGAAATTGGTCCAATTGTGGGATGATGGTGAATGAGACATTTAATGTTTTTGGTCCAAATTTTAAAGGGAGATTTATCGAGCCTATTGTACAGGACAAGAAAAACTATTATGTGTCTTGATCCATGCTTTTGATTTATCATATGTATCTTGATAGAGTTCATGCATGAATAGTAATTCTTCAGTGATCACATTCTCTCCACATACATGATCAGTTAATATCCCATTAGTAGGCTTGTTATTGATTCGGTCGACTATGTAAAGAGGGTCATCAAGTGCACATTTAAGTATGTCATTTTGTGAGAAAGCAATATCAAGAGGCTTCTTAGTTGAGCCCTTACAAGGTATAGCTTCAATAAATTATATCATTTTAACCATTACTTCATTGTCATCTTTTATGTTTTCATCATCCATGTCAACATTCATCGCATCATTCTTGGTTTCACTAGATTTGAAAAATGAAATAGTGTGCTTTGGCATGGGATTGGTAAAGATTTATAAATTTTAGTTAGGAGGGGCTACAGACTTATTACCCTAATCATTCACACCCCTGATTTGAAGTTGATTATTGTCAATAAGGTCTTACACAAGATGTTTAAGATGCTTACAATATTCCATACTAGATGTCCATTTTGTTGGTGATAATGGCAATAAGAGTTTCATTGAAAGCTTGTGGCAAATGGTATTTTAGGATCACACTCTTTAACATGAGGTAATGTAATTATATCAATAAGCTCCAACGTGATATTATGAAGGGTATCAGGTAGAGGAGTGAATTCTCTATTCCTGTCCCCAAAAGAGTTTTTCATTTTTATTGCAGCCACTTGGTTTTTGGTTTTTTGACTTGGTTGAGGGGAATTTAGTTGTAAAAAGCTTTTATTTTGCTACTTGAAAGGTTGGTAGCTATTTTGAGTTGTGGATTCAGAAATTTTAGGATGCCTAGGGAAATTTTTCACATCACGACCACAAGTCCTATTTTGATAATCATGAAGGGTTGTACATAGCTGTGTAAAGGATGGAAATATTAACATTTCACATTTTATTTAGAGTTTTTTTTGCAAGTTGGTGTAGTGTAGGAAAAATTATCCCTTTCCCCTTGCTTAATTTAGCAATAACTAATGATGCATTGGACTTAATGTCACCTTGGTATAGTGTTGTGAGGTGTTTTACACATCCACCTTAGGTCGTGGGCCCTTCTAAGCTAAACAAACTTAACTTTTCCCTAATCTAATGTTGTAAAATATATTTATTTACATCTTCACATTAAATTTAGGAAGCTTGTAAACTAAAGTGAGCCTAATCTAGTGTTGTAATGTGTTTTTCACATTCACATGGGATTTGGAGCCCTTGTAAGATAAATAGACCCAATTTTTCCTTAATTTAATGTTCTAAAGTGTATTTATTTACACTTTCACATTGGATTTTGGGCCCTATTGCATTTATGAACTTTATATCATCAATAAAAGGCCCTTATGACCCTATATTGTGCATCCCAAGGTATATTTTGATCAAAATCCCAATAATATAAACATATAAGCTTAATTCCTTGACTCCCAGACACATTAGGACTAAAAATAGCCCTTGTGGGACCCATTCACCACCTTGAGTGAATGAGTCTCATCCAGGTGGGACTCATTCACCCAGGATGGCGAATGAGTCCCATTTGGCCTATTTTTAAGGTTTTGAGTGGGAAAAGTGGGTTTTTAAGTTCACATTTCTCCTATGTCGGCCTTGGGGATCCAATTAACAATAATGTGAGTGGATTTCCTATATAAACAAGATTTAAAATAATTATTTCATCCAAGCAACATATTCATTCATACTATCAAGTCAAGCACTCAATGGTTAAGCTTTTCAAGTCTTCACAAGATCATTTTTAAGGCATTCAAGGGCAGAATTCTCCATAAATTATTGCAGAATTTAAAGATCCATCATCATGTCAAGCATATCAAGAATCAAGCATGTTAGTGATCTACTCTTGTGATGTAGCATTTAAGATCCAATATCAAGCATTGTTCTACACCTATTGTCGAGATCAAGATCAACATCCTTCATCGCCATTTCATGTTGAGTTACGGATTTACAAAGCATCATCTACAAGGCATCATAAAAGGTATCATTGCTCATGTTTCATATCCTATGTTTTATGTTTCATGCCCTTGTTTCATTGTTTCATCATTTGGTTTAATTACCTAAAAGGGGTTTGAACAAGGCAAACCCCTATTCCCTAACAATCAACACTTTTGATCTCTTTTTTTGTGTAATTGCAGATCTAGGTACTTTGAAGAATTTAAGATCATTGAATATTAGGTTACAATATTTTTGGAGTTGTCTCCCCATTTGCAAGGTTATAAAATTCACTAAAAGGTCATCTAGAGCCCCGAAATCAGGGTTTTGGATTCGAAAACCTAGAGAAGTAGAAAGAGAAGACTAAGACCTGTGCAAATCAGAACTTTTAATTTCCAGAAAAGCCAAACTAGAATCATTCACCACAAATAGAAAATGAGTCCCACTGTAGGTGTTTTTCAGAGATCTTTGCAAATTTGGATATCCATTTTCTTGAAACCTACTCTTGCACAAAAATCCAGAACTGGGACTGCTTCACCTAGAATGGAAAATGAGTCCCACTAAGTCAAAAAGTCAAAATTTCTAGCATTTCAGAGCTCCTTCTAGTCATATTTTGATTCCCAGGTGCACACATTTAATTTCACAGCTTGTTATTATGTTTTATATGCATTTTAAAGTTATTTAGTTCAAGTTTGCATCATATTAGGGTTTTGCATTTCATTTTTCATGTCATTGTCTTTTCCAAATTTAAACTTGGTGGTGAAACCCTCATTAGATCACATTAAATCCCTAGGACAACCCTATTGCAAGATCACTTTCTCCTTTGCATTGAGATCTCTAGGGTTATCCTTGAGTGGAATCATCTTGGAAGTGGGTGTGCTCTATGTCCTAAACCATACGATAGCACTTAATACCCCATTTTCATCAGTTCCATTTTGGTGAAATTGCATTTAGAATACCTTCTTTGCTGATTTGGATTCCATCATCATCCTAGATCTAGCTTGCATTGGTTGTGCATTAGGGTTTACATTAGTTAATTGGCATTCTAGAGTTTCAAATTTTTGCATTAGTGAAAGTGCATATAGTTTGCATTTTTGCATCTCAAATAATTGAAAAGCATATGAAAACTGCATTTGCATTTAGGTTACAAATCATACAAACTAAAAAGCATAAAAATCAATTAAAAATATTTTGAAAATTGTGAAAAAACCCTAATTGGGACTCATTCACCACCCTGGGCGAATTAGTCTTATTCTAGATTTTAAACTACCTATTACAACAGTAAAAACCTCATTTATGTGCTTCCTAAGCCTCCTGGTAACATATACTATAAGTTTGGAAAGTTTTGGGAACATCTGTTTTATGCATCTAGGTCAAAAACATCAATTTAGGGTACTCATTTTTTAAATTATCTCAATTACAAGCATCATCAGATCTGAAATTGTTCACATTTCTAAAACTTTGCATCACATGGATAAAATTACTTATCACTTTTTCATATACAATGTTTACATTCATAAAACTTTGCATAAGTTTGATAAAAGTGCTTTTCATTTTGGGATATACATTGTTTGTATTCTTAAAATTTTACATACATTGGATAAAAGTGTTTTGCATCTTTGGATATGCATTGTTTACATTGCTGAAACATTGCATGAAATGGTTACAAGTGTTTTTCATTTGTGTTCAAACAATGTTAGTGTCTTACATATCTAGGCATGCTAAGAAAAAGTTGATATCCCCTCCCTATGAGAGTGTTTTAGTGAAAGAGAATGCAACCTTGGACATTCCTAACAATCATATTCGTTCTTCTCCTAATATCTCTCCTATTGGTGAAGAAGATATTTTGGTGTTAGAAGAACCAATCAATGAGATTTTTGAGAATCCTAGTTTTTTCTCTCCTCTTACCTCTCTTAGTGGATAAGAAATTGATGAGCAAGACAACACAACCATAGGTAATCATGACAATAACATTTTTTCTTCTCCTAGTATCTCTCCTAGTTGTGAAGAAGATACTTTGATATTAGAAAACACAATCAATGAAGGTCATGATAATCTTAGTTGTCCCCCTTCACCTAGGGAAACCCTTATTGAGCAATAAAATCCAACAATTGATCATTCCCCTATTGGATGTTGTGGTTGTGTTGCTGATATATGGTTTTCATTGATGACAAAACTATTAGCATTGATGTCTTGAAGGCTGTATATGTTGAGGATATTGAAAAAATTATAATAAATATGTTGGAGGTTGTCTGTGAAGCTATGAAGTTCAGTGTGGTGGAAAGTTCGGTATGTTGATATTCAGAAGTTGCACAGTAAAGGGTTTACTTATGAGCCTATCTAGTTTATCCCCCGAAATTTTTAGAGGTGCACATCAAGATTGGAGCAAGTTGTGAGTTTATGTGTTCATGTAGTTATTCTATTACTGTAGTTGGTGTTTCTGGAAGAAGAGAATGTAATTTTGGTAATTTGAGTTGATGTGTATACTCTTGCGATGCTCATTGATGTTTCTAGATTGTGCTTTATCCTTGTTGCATGTCCGTATTGATTGGTGTGCTCGTGATCAGAGATTTTTCCTTTGTGTGTTTGGATTTTCATGTTCTTGGCTGACATGATTTTTGATGCATGTTGTGGATCCTCGTGGATTAGTTTTTGAGTGTTTGGCATGTTTGAGGATGTTGTTTTAGGTCTTCATTATGTTGTGATCGACTTAGGTTGGTGCGCATTGAGATTTGTTCATGAATCTACCCGACAGTTTGTATTCATCAATTCTTTTATTTTTGGTTGACAAAGTTGTTGATGTAAATCCATGAAGCGGATATATAAGAGCGATTATTTTCTTCATTTGAGATGTATGTGTGAAGTGGTATACAAAGTGTGCAAGTGTTATGTGTGAATAAATATCAAATCATTCGATTGCAGAACAAAGGATGAAGAAGTTTGAGCGAAGTGTGAAGAAGTGTTTCTATGCCTAACTGGAACTATCATCAAGCTTTTGAAGAAGGTACTTTCTAAGTTCAATCTCTTTAGATGGTTTTAATCTGAAAGTTTTATGTAAGACAATGTGTCTTCTTTGAGTAGTGAGCTCTAGGCAGTGTGCCTAAATGCATGTGCATTCCTTATTCATTTCTCTTGTACTTTTAACATGGTATAACTTGTAGATTAACCTCCACCATGGTTTTTCCCCTAATAGGGTTTCCACGCAAAAAATATTGGTGAACATATGTGTGTTTTTGATGTGTTGTTGATTCGTGCTTTTACTGTTATTTATCAGATCTGAGATTAAAGGTTGATAAGGTTGAATCATTTTTAAAATCTATGACAACTGATTCCCCTTCTCAGTTGTCTATCCTTGTTTTTCCAAAAATTGGTATTAGAGCAGGTTCCTCTGAAGAAGTTTAATAGCTTGAGGTGATCCGAGATGGCATCATACAAGAAGAATAGTCTTAGATTCGATGGAACAAACTACTCTTTGTGGAAGGCTATAATGGAGTGTCATTTGAACTGCATTGGTTAACCCTTCTGGAAGATTACAAGGAACAAATATGTTATTCCTCAGAATGGTCCCTCTACTCCTGATGAGATCAAATAAGTTGAAATTAATATCAGGGCTATAGAAGTATTTTGAGCACTCTGATAGATTCAAAGATGACAAATGCGATGGGTCTGAGAACAACATATGAGATTTGGAAGAAGTTGGAAACATTGTATGAAGGAGATGCACAAGTGAAAGTTTCTAAGCTACAAAGTCTGAAAGGAAAGTGGGAAAACTTGAAGATGAGCGAAGATGAAAACATTATTTCTTTCATGCAAAAAGTAAATGAACTAGTGATGGGTATTAGATGTGTCGGTGGAACCTTGGATGAAGAAGATATTGTAGCTAAAGTGCTCAGATCATTGCCTACCTCTTACAAAATGAAAGCTCATGCTATTGAAGAACTCAGGACAATAACAAATGTGACAAGAGATATGTTGATTGGTAAGCTTTCTGCCTTTGAATTGAGTGAATTTGGTGAATCTACCCCTAAGGCAAAATATGCATTTAAAGCTACTATATCAGGAAGAAACCAACAGAGATATGATCCGAGAGAAAGTTCTAGAAAGACATTCAAATATGAAGATGAGATGAAACAAATTGAATATGAAGAAAGAGAATTAGAAGAGTTGGAAGCATTGGTTGTGAAAACAGAAGCCAGAGGACAAGGTAAGTATAAAGGAAAGCTTCCTATTAAATTTTTCTCTTGCAATTTAAGATAGGTCATTTTGCATCAAGGTGTCCTAAAAGAGTTCCTAGGTTCAAACGTGACAAGCCTAGATTTGAAAATAAATGTTATTATGCTGAAGAAGGTGTTACTGATGATGAATCTGATAAAGAAAATGGAAATGAAGATGGATGGGTATTCATTGCTATCAAGGAAAATGGTATGGTGTCCACTGAATTTTCTAGTAATAAGAATAAATTGAAAAAGCTCTTGTAGCCAGAATTGAAGAAAAGGATGAGTGGATGATTGACAACAGATGCTCACATCATATGGCTGGTGACAAAAGCAATTTTGTAAGCTTGGAAAAATATGATGGTGGTGTTGTAATATTTGGAGACAACAATGTTGATGTGATTTGTGGCAGAGGCACTATTTCTCTTTGTGGTAAATATAATACTGATGATGTTCTTTATGTAGAAGGATTGAAGCATAATTTTTTAAGTGTTGGACAGATGGTCGATAAGGGATACAATCTTCAGTTAAAAGATGGAAAATGAAAGATACTGGGAAGTTCTGGAAATGTAATTGCTTTAGGTACAAAGACAAGAGGTAACATTTTTCACCTGAGTGTTGCTAGTGAAAGTTGTTTAGTTGCTCAAGTTGTTGTAAGCTGGTTATGGCATAGGAGGCTATGTTATGTGAATTTTGATAGCATTGTCAAAGTAAGCTCCACCCAAGCAGTTATAGATCTTCCTAAGCTAGTGAATCCTACTAACACCATATGCAAGGAATGTCAGATGGGATAGTAGACTAGAGTTTCTTTTAAGAGGAAACAACATCATTCTAATGGAGTACTGGAGATGGTGCATACTGATCTATGTGGTCCCTCTGGAATCATAAGTCTACAAGGAGAAAGGTACTTTATGTTTCTTATTGATGATTACTCTAAGATGACATGGGTTGCTTTCCTAAGAGAAAAACATGAAGAATTAGAAATTTTCAAAAGTTTCAAAGCTATGGCCAAGAATGAGACAATTTTGAAGATTAAATGCTTAAGGTCTGACAAAGGTGGTGATTTCACCTCTCGAGAGTTCAATTCTTTTCGTGAAGAGCATGGAATCAAAAGACAGTTATCTGCTCCCCGGAATCCTCAACAGAAAGAAGTTGTAGAGAGAAAGAACATAACAATTCTAGATGCTGCCAGAACTATGATGTTGGAAGGTAATGTACCTCATACATACTGGAGAGAAGTTGTAAGAACTATTGTATATACTATTAACCAGGTAAATGTCAATGGTAATTCTGGTAAGACTCCTTTTGAGTAGTGGTTTGGTTATAAGCCTACTGTTAAATATTTCAAAATCTTTGGAAGTAGATGTTATATCAAGAGAGATGAAGATATAGGAAAGTTTGATGCTAGAAGTGATGAAGGAATCTTTCTGAGTTACTCTACTAAGAGCAAGCTATAATAGAAGATTGAGGAAAATGGTTGAAAGTGAAAATGTCAGAGTTGATGAGGACACTACTAGATCATCCAGATACTATGTATATGATTTGGATGACAAACATGATAGTACTGATAAAGGAAAGAATTCTCAGACACATAATCAAGTTCAAATTGTTTCGATGAATCAAGAGAGTCTAGAAGGAGAAGCTAGTGGAAGTGCAGAAGAAAGAACAAAAGAACCAAAAGTTCAAGAGAATCCCAAAGTTCTGAGGTATCTAAAGCTAAATCATTCTGAAGATCATATTATAGGAGATAAGAACAAAGGTGTGCCGACTAGAAGAAGAATTGCAGAAGAGTATTGTTTGATTTCTAAGACTGAGCCCAATAATGTCAATGAAGCATTTAAAGATCAATATTGGATGGAAGAAATGAAGGAAGAACTTATGCAGATAGAGAAAAATGATACATGGATTCTTGTTCCCAGACCTCAGGATACAAATGTGATTGAAACCAAATGGGTCATTCAGAATAAGTTGAATGAACAAGATGAAGTAGTCAGGAATAAAGAAAGACTAGTATGTAAAGGGTACTCATAGATGGAAGGTATTGATTTTGAAAACCTTTGCCCTTATTGGTAGGATTGAAGTTGTAAGATTGTTTCTTGCTTATGTTTCTTTTAAGAACTACAAAGTTTATCAAATGGATGTAAAGTCAACATTTCTAAATGGTGAGCTAGAAGAAGAAGTATATGTTGAGCAACTAGATAGATTTCTTGACTAACCGATAAGGGATATATGGTTTGCCGATTGAAGAAAGCACTGTATGGACTCAAGCAAGCCCCTAGAGTCTAGTATGCTAGACTGGATAAATACCTGTTGAAGCTTGGATTCAATAAAGGTACTGCTGATAGTAATATATATTTTAAGATGGATCAGGATAAAGAGTTGATTATTGAAGTCTTTGTTGATGACATCATTTTTGAAGGTGATCATGACTTATGTATGAAGTTTTCTAATGAAATGAAAAGTGAGTTTGAGATGTCAATGATTGGAGAGCTGAAATTCTTTTTGGGATTGCAAATTACTCAGTTAGATAATGGAATCTTTATACCTCAGTCCAAATACATAAGAGAGTTACTGAAATTTTTGGCATGGAAGACTCAAAGCATGTTGGTACACCCATGGTAACCATATGCAAGTTAACACAAAAGGATGATTCTCTTAAGGAAAATCAGACAAGATACAGGTCAATGATCGGTGGACTAATTTATTTGACTCAAACCAGACCAAACATCATGAATGTTGTATGCATGGTTGCTAGATATCAAGATGATCCAAAGGAATCTCATGTGACTACTGTAAAGATAATTTTCAGATAATTGAAAGGGACAGCTGATGATCTTACTTTGAGTGGCTTTACTAATACAGATTGGGAAGTAGATGTGGATGACAAGAAAATTACTAGTGGTGGTGCCTTCTTCTTGGGGAAGAAGTTGGTGTCTAGGTTAAGTAAAAAGAAAAATTCCATTTCCTTATCTACTGTTGAGGCAGAATATATTGCTATTGCAAATAATTGTACTCAAGTAATATGGATGAAGCAGATGCTGAGAGATATCAAAATTGAGTATGATGAGCCTATTGCTATACTTTGTGATAATTCAAGTGCCATAAAAATTTCCAAGGATCCAGTGTTGCATTCAAAGACAAAACATATATCTATCAAATATCACGTTTTGAGAGACAAGGTGAGTGATAAAGAAGGTAGACTGGAGTATGTGCCTACTAAGGAACAGATTGCAAACATCTTTACTAAGTCATTCCCTAAGGATACTTTTGAGTATCTCAGAGGGAAGTTAGGGGTGATTTCCCCTCCTAATCAGAACCCAGATGCAAGTATTTGCATCAGTCTGTGCACTTACAATCATATCTTGTCTCAGATTGATGGTATGGTGGCTTCTACTCAGGGGGAGTAGTCAGATGATTCAAATATGTGATTCATAGCTTGTATGTACCTTTTCCATTGATGTCAAAGGGGTAGAAGAGTAATGTGAAAAACTTTTTAGGAAGAAAGGGGGAGAAGAGCCATGTGGAAATTGGAGAAGAGCTAGCTATGTTGATGGTATTTTTCACATCATGTGTTCCCATCAATGCCAAAGGGGGAGATTGTTGGTTATTGTGGTCGTGTTGCTGATATGTGGTTGCCATTTATTTCAACAATTTATTAGAATTGATGTCTTGAAGGCTATATATGTCGAGGATATTGAGAAAATTATAATAAATATGTTAGAGGTTATCTGTGAAGCTGTGAAGTTCAGTGTGGTGGAAAGTTCAGTATGTTGATATTCAGGAATTGCACATTAAAGGGTTTGTTTATGAGCCTATCTAGTTTATCCTCTGAAAGTTTTAGAGGTGCACATCAAGATTGGAGCAAGTTGTGAGTTTATGTGTTCTTGTAGTTATTCTATTACTGTAGTTGGTGTTTTTGGAAGAAGAGAATATAATTCTTATAATTTGAGTTGATGTGTATGCTCTTTCGATGTTCATTGATGCTTCTAGATTGTGCTCTATCCTTGTTTCACATCCGTATTGATTGGTGTGCTCGTGATCAGAGATTTTTCTTTTGTGTGTTCAACTTTTCATGTTCTTGGCCAACATGATGGTTATAGCATGCTACAAATCCTCATGGATTAATTTTTGAATGTTTGGAACATTATAGGATGTTGTTTTAGGTCTTCATTATGTTGTGACTGACTTAGGTTGGTGCGCATTGAGATTTTTTCATGAATTGGGCCGACAGTTTGAATTCATCTATTCTTTTCTTTTTGGCCGACAAAGTTGTTGATGTAAATCCATGAAGTGGATATATAAGAGCAATATTTATTTTCTTCATTTGAGATGTATGTGTGAAGTGGTATATGAAGGGTGCAAGTGCTATGTGCGAATAAAGATCAGATCATTCGATTGCAGAGCATAGGATGAAGAAGTTTGAGTGAAGTGTGAAGAATTATTTATGTGCCTAACTGAAACTATCATCAGGATTTTGAAGAAGCTACTTTCTTAGTTCAATCTCTTCAAATGGTTTTAATCTAAATTTTTTATGTAAGACAATGTGTCTTCTATGAGAAGTGAGCTCTAGGCAGTGTACCTAAATGCATGTGCATTCCTTATTCATTTCTCTTATACTTTTAACATGGTATAACTTGTGGATTAACCTCCACCGTGGTTTTTCCCCTAACAGGGTTTCTACGCAAAAAATCTTGGTGTTATGTGTGTTTCTGATGTGTTGTTGATTCATTCTTTCACTATTATTTATCAGATATGAGATTAAATGTTGATAAGGTTGAATAAGTTTTAAAATCTGTGACAACTGATTCACCCCCCTCTCAGTTATCTATCTTTGTTTTGCCAACATCCCCTACTTGTGATGATGTCATTTTAGAAGAACCAACCTTTGAATTTCATGAAAATTTAGTTTGTGGTTCTCCTAAGAAGTCTCCTCCTAGGGAGGATATCATGGACAAAAAAAATTGAACATTGACATGTGTAATGAGGCTTCCTTAGGTGAAGTGACATTAGACTCCTCTTCATTAAGAGATAATGTAAATAAATACAAGATTCTTAAGGTGATGATGACACAAGTTGGATCTCCTTTAATTAGTGAGCTTACTAAGTCACCTCCCATTAGAGAATCACATAACAAAATAAGATATTTCTTGAAATCTAGGATGCAATCTAACAATGTTTTGAAGCAACCAAGATATAACACAATTGCTCAAACATTTAGGGAACCACAAATCACTCTCACAACATCACCATTACCTCAACATATTTTTACTAGTACTCCTCGATCACATTTTCATAATATAGTTGAAGATATTAAGAAGATCCCTGCTAATATATCCATATGGAAACTTATTCAACTATCACCTACATACAAGTTCCTATTTCAAGAAATATTACAAATAAAGCAGGCAAAGATCCAAGCTTCTATGAAATTGAATAATGTAACATCCTCCTTTCATCCCAACCAAGTCACACAAATAGAAATCACATTCCCTAAACATGAATTCCCCTCACTTGAGACTCAGAACAAGAATGAAGCCTTGATGATAAAGGTGATCATTAATGGAACTGCAGTTAGGCATACTCTCATAGAAAATGGAGCAAAAATTAATGTTTGTATCATGAACCTCCTAGACAAAATTGGTATGGAAAATAGACTTATTCAACTTAATGATGTTCATATTCATGGCTTTGACAATGTTAATAGGCAACCACTAAGGATGATCACATTACCTATTGAGGTTGGACTTGTAGTGTTGCCTACCCATATCCTTATCATGTGGGGACCCCTCTCATACCATCTTCTCCTAGGGAGACCATGGATTCATGCTATGAAAGGAATCCCCTCTACTCTCCACCATACAATGAAATTTGAGTACAATTTAACAAGATATACATGGTTAAAGTAGATGAACGTAGCTATGAATCATATGATCACAACATTTCCAATACTTTCATTCCAAAATCAAAACTTCAACCTATACAAGTTGATGCTAATCCTTCACCGACAACAAAACTCTTTAGTGATAATTGGGGGTCATTAGATTTTACACCTTGTTTCAATAAAGTTTCCAAAATCTCACCCTCAAAATCTAGAGAGTCATTTACAAACTATTGATTTTTAGATACAAGTTCTAGTAACGATTGGGGTAGCACACCTTCCCTTATGGGAGAGTGTGGAATCTCACAACCTAAACCAAAACAACCTTGTGTTTCATATGCTTAACTTGGTTCTACATCAACAACATTACCCCAGGATAGTGATGGGGGCTATTTAACACCCATCCCTCATGAAGGAACGATGCATAGTTTTAAAAAGGATTTGTTTTCTCATGAAGAAACCAATCCTTATAAAAAATATAAACCCCTTTCATTTTATTTGAAATATTGTTATGGTATTGGATAAAATCTCCCTCCTATACATGGATACAATGAACACATGAAGCAAACCGATTTACCATATGAGCTTTCAACAAAGATTTAGGTTTACCGCGCTTATCTTCATTTTCATCCAAAGCCTTATCATTTAGTGTTTGTATGACATCTTGCACAAACAAAGGAACATATTATACTATTGATCAAGAGAATATCTTTCCAAGACTCCTCTAGGATCGATTGATATCTCTCCTTCCAAAAACTTGAAATAAAATTTACTACAAGAGTTAGTTCTATGTATATCATAGAGTTCAAAGTAATTCTACTAATGAATGCAAGGCTTTAAACAACAAGATTAAACATCTCAAAGAGTGTGGTGCCCTTCCTTGTGTTGAAGCACCTAATTTCTCTAAGTGATACTTACTTTCATCCTATTAGGATCATCCTTTCCTTGCACTAAGTGGGGAAAAGGAGTTAGGTATACTTGTCCTCATATCTCACTTGTCGTTGTCTCTTTTGGCTCATTGATCACCTTTCATGTGCATATATAAGAGAAATCTTGGGATGTGGATGACATGCCTTAGGTTGGCTCGCATGTGACATACTTATTCATGACATAGTTTATTGGAAACATATGACTTGGCATAGGGATTTCCATGTTAGCTCTCATGTCATCCTTTTTTGTTGGCATTTATCATTTGTTACTTTAAAGTAATTGCTCACAACATGGTGTTTAGCAATTTCTTTAAAGTGGGGTCATACTTTGGCATCATTCTTTCACATTTCTCTTTTTCATGTTTCAGGGTGTAGTCTTCTTACCTCATATGATGTGTTTTTTGATTTGTGGATGACATTGGGTTTAATGTCCTTTAGGGGCATGATCTCTCTTAGAATATTATATTTCTCTTAGTGGCTTGATGCGACCCACTACATCCCCTAAGTTGTGAATCTTTTATTCTTTGATTGGTCCTCTCTCAGAGACATTAGGCACAATGTTCCCCACGTTAAAGACCTCGCATGAACTAAGCAAGACTCCTTTGAACATTTCCTATTTTTCATATTTCATTTGTTGTTATATGGACACCTTACATAACACGTCTTGCATGCCTATGGAGCCATCTTGTTTGTTCATGAGTTTCAATCATAAGAAGTTTTGCTTGTCTCATGAAGCTCAAAAATCATTTTTGTGTGGCGCCCTATTAAAGTTATTAGGAGGTATAACTTTGGTGTGGTTTGAGTGGGAAGCCCAATCTCAGGCATGAATTTCCCCATATCCACTCGTGTGTGTGTGAGTACGTACCATCCATGAGTGTATGTTTCTCACCTTTTTGGACTTCTCACCCAACGAACAACCAAGAGTTTTGTTGCCTTAAAGTGAGTATGCATTTTTCAAAAAAAACAACTTAGATCTGATTCCATTGTGTTGGAAAAACAGTCAAGGCTTGATCCACCCATTTTTATTTTTTATTTTTTTTCTTTCTTTTAGTTATTGACATTGCATGTTTGTGTATCTTGTTTTGTTGCATATCATTCACCTCGTGCATGTTCTTTTGTGCTTATGTTGGTTTGACTTAGGATCTTGGATCTTGGGGGGTTGACCTTTGCCTCAATATTTTTCATCCTAGACCATTCACATTGGTACGATTAGACCCCTCTTGAATGTCTAATTTAGTGTGAGTTTGAAGCAAGTTCATCCTCTCACTAAAATGGGGGCTAAATATAGTGTAGGAAAAAGTATCTCTTTCCTCTTTCTTAATTTAGGAATAATTAATGATGAATTGGACTTAATGTCACCTTGGTCTACTATTGTGAGGTTTTTTACACATCCACATTAGGTCTTGGGCCATTCTAAGCTAAATCAACTTAACTTTTCCCCAATTTAATGTTGCAAAATATATTTATTTACATCTTCACATTAAATTTAGGAGGCTTGTAAACTAAAGTGGGCCTAATCTAGTGTTGTAATCTGTTTTACACATTCACATGTGATTTAGGGCCCTTCTAAGCTAAATAGACCTAATTTTGCCTCAATTTAATGTTGTAAAGTGTATTTATTTACACTTTCACATTGGATTTTGGGCCATATTAAATTTATGACCTTTATATCAGCATTAATAGGTCCCTATGACCCCATATTATGCATCCTAAGGCGTATTTAATCAAAACCCTGACAATATTAATATATAAGCTTAATTCATTGTCTCCCCGACACTTTAGGACTAAAAATAGCCCCTGTGAGTCCCATTTGGCCTATTTTTAAGGTTCTTAATAGGAAAAGTGGGTTTTTAAGTTCAAATTTCTCCTATGTCGGCCTTAGGGATCCAATTAAATGTCATGTGAGTGGCTTGCCTATATAAACAAGATTTCAAATCATTATTTCATCCAAGAAACATATTCATTCATATTACCAAGTCAAGCAATCAAAGGTTAAGCTTTTCAAGTCTTCACAAGATCATTTCTAAGGCATTCAAGGGAAAAATTATCCATCAATTATTGCAAAAATTCAAGATCCATCATTGTGTTAAGCATATCAAGCATCAAGCATGTTAGTGAGCTACTCTTGTGATGTAGCATTGAAGATCGAAGATCAAGCATTGAAGATCGAAGATCAAGCATTGTTCAACACATATTGTCAAGATGAAGATCTACATCCTTCATCACCATTTCATGTTGAGTTGTAGATTTATAAAACATCATCTCCAAGGAATCATCAAAGGTATCATTTCTCATGTTTCATATCCTATATTTCATGTTTCATGTCCTTGTTTTATTTTTTCATCATTTGGTTTAATTACCTAAAAGGGATTTGACAAAGGAAAACCCCTATTGCCTAATAATCAACAATTTTTGCTCTCTTTATTTTTGTAATTGAAGATCTAGGTGCTTTGAAGACTTGAAGATCACTGAAGATTAGGTTACAAGCTTGTTGGAGTTTTCTCCCCATTTTCAACGTCATAAACTTCACTAAAAGGTCATCTACAGCCCCAAAATCCAGGTTTTGGATCTAGAAACCTAGAGAAGCAGAAAGAGCAGACTAAGAGGAGCAGATCATAACTTTAAATTCCTAGAAAATCCAAACTGGACTCATTCACCACAATGGTGAATCAGTCCCACTGTAGGTTTTTTCAGAGATCTTTGCAGATTTGGATACCCATTTGCCCATAACCTGGTCCTATGCAAAAATCCAGAATTGGGACTGATTCACCTAGAATGGAAAATGAGTCCCACTAGGTCAAAAAGTTATAATTTCTAGCATTTTAGAGCTCCTTTCTAGTCACCTTCATATCCCCATATGCACACATTTAATTTCACAACTTGTTATTATGTTTTATATGCATTTTTAAGTCACTTAGTTCAAGTTTGCATCATATTAGGGTTTTGCATGTCATTGTCTTTTCCAAGTTTAAACTTGGTGGTGAACCCCTCATTAGATCACATTCAATCCCTAAGATAGCCCTATTTCAAGATCTATTTCTCCATTTCATTGAGATCTCTAGGGTTATCCTTGAGTGGAATCATCTTGAAAGTGGGTGTGCTCTATTCTTAAACCATACAATAGGACTTAATACCCCATTTTCATTGGTTCCAGTTGGAAATAAACATTCATTGAAGGTTGACGTCAAGAATCTTAATGTTTACTTATGAATAAATTGTTTGGTATCTTGCTATGAAATTAGTCATTTTCTCCTCATCTTTTTGTTTACATGTCATTAAATCAACAAGGGTCATCTTGGAACCCATGTGAGTATGGAATTTGTTGTAAAAGGCATCAACAAGTTCATTGGATGAACCAATTGAATTATTCGATAAAGAAGAGAACCACTGTCAAGTGGTATCCTTCAAGGACATAGGAAATAGCTTAGCCAAGAGTTTATCTTCAAAGATGAAATCACTACACAAGCTTGTAAAAGTAGAAACATGGCTCACATGATCTCCTTTCCCACCATATTTCTCAAATTAGGGAACTTCTATACCTTATGGCATTTGTTCTCTTAATATCTCTAAGGCTAATGGGTTAGTTTTGATGTATTGTGAAGGTTGGCCATTGTTTTTTTTTTTAAAGATTGCAACTTGTTGTTGAAGGGATGTCATGCTTTGCAAAAGTGAGTTAAGGAAAGCATCATTGTGATTGTAATATGGAGGGGAATTTAAGGTGGAGTAGTGTATGTATGTGGAGGGAAAGTGAATTGTAAGTTGGTGAAGGTGGATGGTTGAGGAGATATTGTATTCGAATGCACAAAGCTAGAAGGATTCCCTATGGAAATACCTAAGGAAGTGTTCATATTGCTATTAGTTTGGATTGTTGTGGTAGATTGAAAGGTTGTGATAGGTTGAAAATTTTTGGTTGGTTGAAAGGTTGTGGTGGGTTGAAGGGTTGTGGTAGGTTGAAAGGTTGTGGTAGGTTGAGTATTAGTGTATGTAGGAATGGACCGATATTGTAGAAGATGGAATTGAAGTTCCACCTTTGCTTTGAGTACACCCCAAAGCTTGAGTAGAACTAGTGTTGTTAACATTAAGCGCATTGGTTGTAGGAAGTGAAGTCGAGGGAAATATTTAGTATGCAAAATATAATCCATAGATGGTTGATTATCAATAATATCAGAAAGAGAGCTAGAAAACCCATGATCCACGGTGAGTGAGATATCATGAGATGACATGAGCCTCGAACTACATCTTACATTAGTATTTCTAATAGGATTCCAAGTTGTAAAGCTCATACAAGTTTTACAAACTTAGTGTGCAAACCAAAAATGGAAAGAGGCAATGTAATGACCTAGAATGAAATGTAATTTTCAAATTCTAAGCACTGCAATTTACTAATTACACAATGCAATAGATTTAAAATGAAATGTTGTAAATACAATTTTCAGTTTTGAAAATGTACTAAATGAATAAAATTAAGCTAGATTTAATGAATTTAATAAATCATAAAATCAAAAAACTGAAATAGAAATGTAATAGTAGCAAACAAAAGCATAAAACAGAGATTTTAGATTCCAAAAAACTCAGATCGGCGCCTGATCAGGGGCTCATTCACCACCCTATATGAATGGGTCCTAGATTAGGATTTTTGAACTATTTTTGATTGACTTTTAAGCTTTTTTCAATGTGTTTCAATTTTACGTCTATAACAATAACTTTTAGTTTCAAATTTCTACAAATGTACTATGAAATGCAAGTTGAAAAGGTGATAAAATGATGAATGAAAAGGCCTAGTTTGATATGTAATTTTGTTTCTATTTTCAAATGAAAATTTATGTGATCTAAATGATATGCAAGATGACTAATTTGTTTTTGTATTTTTCATATCTAAAGAATGTAAACAATGCAATTCTCAAACCTTGGATGAGATGCAAGTTTTATTGCAAAGTAGGACACCCTAAATGAGATCTAATTCAATTAAAATGAATGCAAGATATAATGTAGAATGAGAATAAATACTCCAAGATCAAAAAACAACAATGTTCAAAAAATCGGGTTCACCATTATGTTTCATAGAAAAATAGGGTTCACCAAAATGAATCAACAAGATGATGAAAAACTAATTTGTGTTATGAAACATATAATTATGTGTATGATATGATGCCAATAACAATTATAAATCAATACTAACTATTATAGCAACAATAAGGGAAGTTTTGAAAGGCTGAAACAATGTGTACCTTATTGAAAAAGTGTTATTTTGAGGTCATTGAGGACTCATTCGCCTAAGGTGATGAATGGGTCTCTATTAGGGTTTCTGCAAACTGAAGTTTGGGTTATGTTCTTCAATGTCTACACTTCTAGCTCCTGGGGGACCAACTCCCAAAATTTTGAAACACATTCTATAGACAATTTTCAATGATCGTGTAATGTGGATGACAAATTTGCAACTTTTCAACTTTGACAACTTTGCTTCAATCTCATTCTCCACTTGATATTCAACCTAAACATATACAAACACACATCAAAGAGGGGAAACAAATTTGATTATGAGGGAATAAGGATTTTCCTTGGTCAAACCTCGTTTAGGTAATTAAACCTTATGATGAAACAATAAAATATGAACATGAAACATGAAACATGAATAATGATACCTTGGATGATGTCTTGGAATGTAAATCTAAAATCTAATTGTAACGAAGATTTTTGGCACCACAAGACTCTCTAACACTTCTAGGGTTTTTCACCTAAAAGGAGAGAGAAGTAGGCCAAAATGTATGGGTTACATTCAAAGATTATGTGTGTTAATGGGATTGTGATGTATGTGTGAATGTGTCTAAGTGTAAAAAACTAAAAAAAAATTGATTTAATAATGCTAAATCTAAGAAATGCAAAGTGTTGGAAAACACACAATGATATGTAGACATATACAAAATGACCTAAGAAATATACATAAACTATTATAGAAATGAAGGAGATAGAATGTGTGCACCTGGAATTTCAAGAAGGATCCGATGGAGGTCTGGAATGCTAATGAAAATATTGCAGAAGCCAAAAGGGACACTTGTGCCAATCTGGGCGACCTAATCCTAGATTTGGTAAAACTAATCTTGAGCCCGTTTCTGCCAAATG